>JALMQS010000128.1:28656081-28773631 GCA_024734495.1 Forficula auricularia | reverse complement strand
AGAGGCTTTTAAAAGAAGCTGTTTATGTGCCATATTTTTACCAAAAATGTTGAGTGGCTTTAAAAACCGCATCCCAGAGGTGAACTCAGTGTCTTTAAAGTCTGTCCTGATCGTGGGATCTTGACTATTAATTTTTACTTGACCATACAGGGTATGGTCAAGTATTGTAATCGTGCATGAGAAAAGTGTTTTTTTTTTGGTTCTTTTTTTCAAAATATCTCAAAAACAGCTGAAACTATTTTGATAAAAAAAATTGGGCGAAACCATGGGCTTTCGGTCTACAAAAAAGCTCTAATAAATGAACATCCAAAAAATTATATTTTTCGAGATAATAATTGTTTTGTCAAAATGTCTGTTAGTGCGTTATTCTGTTACTCTGTGCGTTACCAAATTCTGTGGACCAGCTAGCTCAAAACTAGTGGAAATATCAAAACCAAATTTCACACGTAGTTTTGACGCATTGGGATTAAGAGCTGATTAGATTTTCGTGCATATCGACCCAAAATTAAGGGATGGTGGGGGGGTTAAAATTGAAAATTATAATATTATCAAACTAAAAAAACAAGAAAAATGAAATATATTATAAAATGAACCTATATAATAACGAAAATATTATTTTTTCTGGAGCCAAAATTAGGGGGGATGGGATAAAAATCTAGGCCATTTGAGCAAACTCAACCAAATTTTGTATACATAATCAGTGGGCCCCTAGAACACTAAAAATGCAAAAACGGAGGGGGGTCAACAAATAAAAATCGAGGCCCTTGGGCCAAACTCAACCAGAAGTGTATGGTAAAGTCAATTGGGTTCAGAACGTTCAATTTATTTTATTAATTTTTAAAAATTTGGAAATTCTTTTTCTTTATTTCTTATATTTCCAAAAAAATAAATAAATAAATAAAACAATACAGAAAGATGATTTTTAATGAAATGTCGGTTATTTTATCGAATTGTCTGTCTGTCCATTTGATTGCGGTGACAGGGTAGGCGTTATAGCTGGCGGGCGGGGCGGGGGTGGAATCGGCTTCTCTGATATCAACCCACCCACTCACCCACCCACTTACCCAAATGCTTGTCTGAATTTCTACTTAACATGATCGATGTATATTTTTTATTTTAATTAATTTTTACCATGATAGGCTAAGATTTATCATTATAATAATCTGCCTATCTCTTTCTGATGGCTCTCCTCCCTTGTCAATTAATTCAATTCAGATGGGAATTCGTTTAACAAATGTCAAAACGACATTATATAAAATGGGATTTGCCAATTCTCATGTGGATAATACGTAAACGTGACCACAAATCCGAAATCACAAATCTAAATTTATTTTTTTACATAGATATATTCAAGCTATTACGGTCATTAATTATACTCGAGATAAGAAATTCATATATAGATAAATGGAAAAAAATCGTGTAAGCTTACGAACACACGGCAGAAATGATAACTTTACGGCATTTTTAATTCTATGTAATATACATATATAATAATATTATATTAATATTATATCATTGGATATAATATATTTATTGGAATAATCAAGAATTCTCCAAGTCTCTTGACATTTTGTCGAAAAATATATTAATTATATATACGAGGCATGTTTTTAAAGTAAGTAGCGTTTTGAAATAAAAACAAAAAACAATATACTTTTCATAACAATTTTATTTTCACATGAAAGCCTGTACCTTAATCAACATTCCGACATAGATTCTACCAATTTTAAGGAATGTATTGTATCTTTCCACGGGATTTTGTATTCCCTCCTCAAAGTAGTCTGCCTCCTGATTGGATCTACTGAATTTTTTTTTTAATGATATTCATGTGAGAAGGAGATACACCAGAAGGTGCATCCCCTAAAGGCCTGTTTGGGATGGCCCCTCCATCGTGAAAAGAACAGAGTAGAAGGAAAGAAGCTGGGATCACGAGCCAAATCTCAGAAAGCTAGATTGAATTCAATTTACTAAGTTTTTAGGGGCTTCGAGCAGTGGTAAGTTCTCCGTGCGATAAATTAGGTTAAATTTATCTCCCACTTAAAACTTTCGATAATTTAAATGTTCGAATCACAATTGCATAAAGAACACCTTTTGCCAAGAAGGGTTCTCAATGCAATTGTGACTGAACGACTAAATTATCGAAAGTTACAGTGGATCCAATCAGGAGGCAGACTACTTTGATGAGAGAATACAAAATCTCCAGGAAAGATACAATTAATGGCTTAATATTGGTGGAAACTATGTCGAAATGTAGATTTAGAAACAGGGTTTCACGTGAAAATAAAATTGTTATGAAAAGTATACTTTTTTTTATATATATCAAAACGCTACTTACTAAATCTATTCTATACTTATTATAATCGGCTTTCGTGACGACGCCAAGATTATTTTTTTTAATTTTAAAACCTACTAATTGTTAGTGACAAATAAAATTTATTAAAATTAGGAAATTAAATTATTATATATTTAATCACTATAATACTCTGAGGTATATGAGTCAAACCATACTAGGATGTAGTTGTCGATTGCCACAGGGTATTTTTCCCATAAGAAATGAAAGAAATTTTTCTGTTTTTGGTTCTTATATATTTATTTTCAGGAGACGTTTCGACAAGTATGCCTTGTCATCATCAGTCTATAAAGTAAATACAAAACAAGGAACATGAATATAAATTTGTCATGAAGAGAAACCATGCAAGGTCTATTAATTGAACATTAACAGTAAAAATATAAAGTGATGACCTATTATATAATTATTAAACATAAGTAAAATTAAAATTAATTTATACCTATTTCCGATTTTACATCAGTATACAATCTTTACTGTATAAATATTTAATAACGAGTCCTTGTCAGTTTACTACAATTTTACTGTAACAATAAATTAAATTATTATTTTAATATCCACTGTTGAGTCCAAGGGGATCTCTGGCCAGTAAGATGCCCGCCGAAGGCGGCTTCGCAGCTATTACCTATATAAAAAGCAGGTTTTAAATCTTTTCATATTATAATATCTCTTTTTGGCCTCCCCTTGTCAATTAATTCAATTCAAATGGGAATTCGTTTAACAAATGTCAAAACGACACATTATATAAAATGGGATTTGCCAATTCTCATGTGAATACGTAAACGCGACCACAATTCCAAATCACAAATCAATTAATTACTTTTTATCAAACTCATATTTTTTATTGGATATATATATATATATATATAGCTATATTCAAGTTATTATGATCATTAATTATAGACGAGATAAGAAATCCATTTACCTATAAAGATATATAGTACCCGAAGGACCGAGCTTCACTCGGCAATTTTTTAATTATTATTGTTTTATTTTGATTCATCCACACCATAAATTTTTAATAGTTTATTTAAAAAACCAATCAAAATATTTTTTTTTCCAAAAGTGAGACCTGGTTTTAAGTCGATTCATCTATCTCCTCAGCACTGGTTACCAATAATAATAAAAACGTTAAAAATACAATGATTATTTCTCAAGTATGTTATTAGATGAGAATTGATGACTATTTATGATATTCAGTCTATTCTTCAGCAAAGATACGATAATAACGCACTTGCTATGGTTACTTGTAAAATTTCCTCTCAAATTTAGTATGTTACAGAGAGAAGCCTATAACCATTCTTTCTTTAAGCAATGTTAAATGAGCTAGATATATTAAACAAACTAAATAAATATATTTTTAAGAATTTTAAATAAGTACGTACTTATACTCGAGAGCAGGGGTCTCAAAACTACGGCCTGAGGGCCAAATTCGGCCCTTGAAACTTTTCCCTCCGGCACGAGGCTACTACATAATTAATTCACAAATATTCACTATATTAAATATTAATTCCATATAATATCGTATTATTAATATGATTTCCGTATAATATTTTATTTCCCGCCTATCGTTTTCAATGTTCACATATGTGGCCCGAGGGGTGATCCGCGATTGGAAGTAGATGTACACCTCTTTGGAAGTATTTTGGAAGTACTTGGAAATATTTGGAATTACTTGGAACACTAGGAAATATTTGGAAGTACAAGTGGAAGTAGGTGTACAGCATATTAGGTCGCGGTTCACCCCTCGTGTGGCCCTATCTCTAAAAATTTTCGCGAGCCCTGCTCTAGAGTAAATGTAGTTTTACTAAACACTTTATTTAATATTTTTTGAGGTCCTGAAGGTACTTAAAAAGAATATTAAATTTGATCAATATTTTTTAAGCTATTTTCTAGAAAACACTAAAATAGTACAGTGGTAAAGTATTTATGTTTGTAGATCGATAATTTAATAATTAAAGATAACTAAACAAGATTTTTGCGCGTGCCTTTGGTACACCCTCGAAGCCCGGCCCGCCAGGGTGGAAGTTCTGGCGGGCAGCGCCTCAGACTCCCAAAAGTTTACTCAATTCTCACAACTTTTTCTTAAAAATTTTCAATCTTTAGCCTTTATTTTAATAATTACTTATAACTTGTAAATATCAATATGTATCTTACTTAGTTGACCATTTAAAGTATAATATAGTCCCGTTTTAAAAAAAACAAATATTATTCTTCAAATTATTTATTAGTAGATAATATTGTATACAATAATTTTTCATTAGAATAACATTTCTTCTACTTTATCTACTAATTCTGTTTGGTTAGCCTTTCTTTTCTTTTTTTTCTGATCAAGCATAGCTGATTGGATTGGCTAGATTCCCTGAAGATATCGAATTCCTTCGTCTTATATAAATCCCCTCTATCAGAAAATAAAAAGAAGAAAGAAAGCCTAAAACTAAATTTATTTCTATTTATCTGAATATTTCATTCACTGACGATAATCCTAAATTTTATTATAACGCTTTTCTTTTTTTTTTTTTTGTAACGTAAATATTCTGACAACTCGCTTATCGATTTTTCCTTCCTTCTCACACGATAGACAACATAAATTATCAATGATCAAGATAAATAAATAAATAAATAAATAACTACTATTTCTCCGTCTGATAATGAAGATTGTATAAATAAATATCCTACTACCTACTATATTGTATGGAAATTTAAATTTCTTCTTTCTCATCAAAATAAACTTAAAGCATTTGAAATTTATTTTGATATTTTACGTTAAGTTTGTGAGCTTTATTGAATGTTTATTCCTTAATTTCTCATTTTATGCACTTCATCTTCATCATCATTCACTTTGTTTTGTTTTTGTATATAAAAAAATAATAAAAAGTATGAGGGGTTTTTCTTAATTTTTAAAAAATCAAAAAAAAAAAAGACATGGAGGCTTTCGGGGCTCGAGGTCGAGTAATTGAAATAGTTAAACCATTTTTTATAATTTTTTTTTATTGATTAATAAAGTTGTTATTTATTTATTAGGGGAACATGGGTGAAGCCCTGTTAAAAATATCAAGTATTAATCTTGGTAATAAGATGCTCAAAATGGTCAAATTGTTTGGTTATTTATATATTATGAGTTTCTTCTATTGGATTTGCGAACAATCAAATGTGTTTTTATAAGGCCCTTTTTTGAAAAAAGAGAAAAATATGGAATAATTTCGGCCGGTGGGGTAATATCGATCATGTTGGAAGGCAAAATCGACCAAGCAGTAATATTTTCAAATAAATTTAATTTTAACATTTCAACATTAATTTTAATTGATTGATTATATTTAAGGCCAAAAAATAGAATGTGGGTTGAAAACCGCAAATGAATAGCCTTGGCAAGGAAGGGTTAAGTAGTGTGAGGGTGACACTGAGATACTCTGAGAAGATCTCTATTCTCCATTCCATCTATAATTCTGGGAAAAGTAGCCTCACGAAGTGTTCTACTAACCGTTTCACATGCCTCTATTCCATTAATTTTAATTGCAACATTAGTTTTAAAATTTTAACATTAAAACTTTTGAGTTTTTCCTAAATATGCCCATATTATAGATTCCAGTTCCCAAAAAAGTACATTAAAAGTAGCGTTGCCACCTTCACGGAATCTACCCCCCAATTTTGATAGTCTCCAGGCTCCCGGAATTCAATAAAAATCTCCCGGAATTTTAAACGCCAATCGGATTCACATTCAAATTATAAAACTTATGCCAAACAATAGTATGATACTAAAGTTGTTTTAATTTATTCCTACTAGTATTAGTACTATTACTAGTAAATATATTTTTTTTGCATTAATTAAATTGTTTAAATTAGTTATAATATGGTTTTCAGTGACCTTTGCAACCTTGATTACCAACAGCATACCCATGGAACCCATGAGTGCCTACTCCATAAGACATGGAGAAAGGAATGATTTTTTTTTTTTTTTTTTTTATTGATATTGATGTGAGGAGGAGATACACCAGAAGGTGGATCCCCTAAAGGCCAGTATGGGCTGGCCCCTCCATCGTGAAAAGAACAGAGCAGAAGGAAAAGAAGCCGGGATCACGAGCCAATCTCAGAAACTTAGATACAATTCAATATCCAATTTACTAAGGTTTTAGGGGCTTCGAGCAGTGGTAAATTCTCCGCGCGATAAATTCGGTTGAATTTATCTCCCACTTAACTTTTATTACCAGACCCTATACTTACAGAAACGTGTCTGGGTATAGCCGGTGAATCGAACTCGAGACCTCTGTGCTACTAGTCAGTTACTCTGACCATTAGACCACGGAGGCGGACAAGACAATGATGTTGCAAGCTGAGCAATAGATGTCTTGGACAGGGTGGATTTATACATTGGTGTAAGTTAAACTCAATCTCGTAGTCTTATCGGATCTTGGTAGGATGTCTCTCTCCATATTTAATTAATTGTGTTGCCACCAATGATCCTCCGACCACCGAGGGACATCGCAGTCTCCAGCTTCTTGAAGTATTGAGGAAGGCTTCCAAAAGGTTACTCCTATGTTTAGAAATATGATAGAAATTGCTGTGGTCTAGAGGCTGCCTTCTATGACATTCAATTATTATTACTATTAGTAGGTATTTGATTTTAAAAATATTTAATTTAATGTTTTTTGCCAAGGCTGTTAAATGTAAACTGATCCTGCGTTGAATACACATTATTTATCATTTATTTTTTGCCAAATAAAAAAAATTTTAGTCAATTTTATTTTATTTTTGCCTAGCTCCCGGAATTTCTTACTACAGAGTTGACAACTCGACTAGTTAGCCATTAGTGTAAGCGAGAAATGAGTATTTAGGTAAGTAGTTTCAGGCAAATAGCTTTAACTATTTATCTAGGAAAAAAGCTTTTGCCAAAATACATTTTTCGTTACTGGTATGCATTTATAAAAAGGTTAAGAACCACAACACTAAGCCATTGATTGTTTTGTATGTTTTTATTGTTGTCTGTTGTCGTTATAACTTAAAAATTGTAAATTTCCCGGGAACTATATTTAAAGCTTAAGTTAGTAATATAGTATGAGATATTTAAGCAAATTTTCGGATTCGTCTAGATATCTATACCTACTCAAAATAAATAAAAAAAACAAAAAGCCGTAGAAAGTATGTTCTGGTGCTAAAATTTTTGTTTATTTTTAAAACGTTAAACTATAGAATTTCGGTTTGAGATTTGGACATATTTCAGAGGATATTTATAATATGAAAAAAATATATATATTTCCTGCATTTTTAAATCAGTAATTCATCAGAATCTAGAAAGTTAAAAATCTATTCAGTGGAAATAAAAACATATGTATATGTACTTGATTTATTATGGGTATCGGAATCCAGACAAAAAAAATAGTAGAAAATTATTATCCTTTACGTTTCAGACATTTTTAAGGACAAAAAGTAAAAATAAAATATTTTAATTTATGTGAAACCAATTGGATTTATTTATAATCATGATTACTTACTAGATAATTAACCTAGATTGTATAATTTATGACCTGCCCATAATATGAATATTCAAATGATTAACCTTTTACATATGAAATAGAATTGTAAATATAATACATTTTAAATAAAATGTATTCTATATAAGTAAAATATAATGTGTCGACACACAAGCAAGTATAAGAATTTGAAATATGTGTTTATTACATAACAAAAAAAGACCGGATTCGGTAATTATCATCTTGTTATTATATTTAATTATTATTTCTTTTTGTGGTAGTTTATTTTTTTTATAAGTTTCCTCCTTTTGAAAATTAAATAAATAGCAAACAAACGGACAATGAAATTAAACCTAGTGACACACTCAAAAGTGGGAAAAAAGTTTATATTTATTGACTTTAAAATTTATTATGTTTCAATAAAAACTGTTTTTCTAGTAAAAACGGGTTCTTACTAGTTAAAACGCGTTGCAGTGAATACCTTTGTGGCTACTAGAACTTACTGATGTTGGTTGAGTTTGGTCCAAAGGTCTAGAATCTTCATTTTTGACCATCCGCCTCATTTTGGGTGTTTATTTTCAAAATTTAAAAAAAAAATGACAAAAATTAGAAGCAAAATTGTTGAGGATGTAATTTTTGACATTTAGGTTTAAAAAATTTTGAAAATAAACACCCAAAATTAGGCGGAAGGTTCTAGGTCTTTGGACCAAACTCAACCAACATCAGTGAATTCTAGTTGTCACAAAGGCATTCAGTTAAACGCGTTTTAACTAGTAAGAACCCAGTATTACTAAAAAAGGGTTTTTACTGCAACATATATACTATAATATAAAGATTTACATATGTACTTTATACAAATCTTTATTCTTTAACCGATCTAAGCCAAATTCGTAGTTATATTTTAGAACTCAGCGGTGGTAATGGTACAAATATCGAATACCAGAAATGTCCAGGTGAGCTGGAGAGAGGCGGGCCTTGTAGCTAGTCTAACATAAAATTAGTCTTGGAAAAGTAATAAATAAAATTTGCTAATTTTTTCTCAGTGAATTATTTAACCTAAACTTGTAGTCCTGTCAAATAAGAATTTATCCTTGGAATAGATTGCTAATAAGCTATAAACTTGTATAAATCTATGTTTTGATATTTTACAATATTAGCTCAAAACTCTCATAGAATCTCGTGTCAACGAGTCAAAAAATTTCAGGGTCAAAAGTCACAAAAACTAGTTTTTTGAAAATATCTTGTTTTCTTTGGTCTAAATGACATTTAAAGTTATTAGAAAAGTTGTAGAACATAAAATTCTCTACAAATTTGTTCTTAAGTAATATTTTATACAATTAACCGTTTTTTAGATACAACGCGAAGAGTGACGAAATTATTCAAACAAATTAGTCAGTCGAATTTCAGCTTATTAGCTTTAACATATTAGGGGACTAAAATTTTCTTTTAATATGTAGTAGATGAGACTCTGAATAGCATTATTATAAGTAATAGACAATTTTTTGAAATCTCGGAAATGAAATTATTTAAATTTGAATGTCTTTAGTTTTTTGGTTTTTACACGTCAACAAATTGAAAGCTAAATTTAGCCCTTCATTCTATATCTCAAACCTTCAATCTGCAGTTGGAAAGAATCTAGAAATAGGGATCGAAACGATGTGGATTCTGATGAGATTATCTCATTAAAATATGAAATATCAAACCCTCGATATCAAGGTAAGTATTATATATAATATAAAAATGTAAATAAAAACTCACGGATATAGTGTAAAGGATATCTCAGAAATCATGTAGAAACTTACCTAAAACAAAAGAAAAAAAACCTTATTAGTATGGTATATTTGATAATTTTATATAATATAGCTAAATATATAGTTTTGTATTTATATTGTATATATATTTTTTAAGATATTTTGACCGATTTTTGTGTAGTTGTATAATATGTTGACTATTTTTGAAATGTTTTAAATTTTACCAGTGAAATTGTAAAAGTTATAATTGTATATTTGTTGATATTGGTATTTTTGAGTTGTTGATGATGAAATAGAAATGTATTCGAGTGTCTATATGTGTAATAATTGCAGAGTTTAAAAAATTGACAAAGTGTTTAGAGCTTTATTTATCAAGAGCTTGAAGAAGCTGCAATAAAAGTGGCGAAACGTTGCAATTGATAAATCGTAAATAAACACTTATTTTGTTCCTCATTCTCTGAAAAACAAAAATTACAATAATACATAATTGATAAATAAGATTTTAGCTAATTTTCGGTTTTATGTTAGTATGTTAGTTGCTGAGATATAAGAACTTAAAGTGTTACATTTCTACAAAACATTTGACGCCTTAGAGTTAGGCAATTTCTTTTTCATATATAAGAAACATGAACTTTTTAAATGGTTATTTGTAAAACACTTGATAATAATATCTAATAATAAAATTTTATCACTATTTCTATAATATAGCTAAATATATTATATAGTTTTGTAAATAAATAGCAAGTATTATTATAAAAATTAAAGATAAAGTTTTGTATTTTTATTATTTTAAGTTGATGAGATATAATAAGCACACAAAATGTTACATTGCTATAGGTTTTGATTTTTGAGTCTTTTTAAAAATTTTAACAAGACAAGAATTTTTTCAACTCAAAATTTTTCTTCACGATAACCAGAAAACCTTAAGAGCTATATAAGAAAACTGTTTATTGAGCTAGGAACTATATATTTTTCATAAAATTTTAGTTTTATTCTAACGTAATTTCATCTCGAAGACAATCTGATCATTTTGTATTTTCAAAACATTTTGTTTTTTTATAGTTGCTTTATTTCTTTTTTAAAGTAACTATTTTTTCACATTTTCCATTGATAAATGGGGAATTTTTACTGAAACTTTTGGATTTTTTAATAAACGTTTCTAGATTGTTCTATTAAAGATTTGTATTTATAGGTTTTTAACTTCAAATCCGGACTTTTGCATTTCAAATTCAGGATTTTAAAAATCAAAATCAGACTTTTTTAAATCAAATTCAGAATTTCTATAAAACCATGGATATTTTACATATTAAATTATAGCTTTTTAGCTGAAAACATTATCTGGAAGCACAAAGTGTCAATTTTGAAAGGTTTTAGTTTAAGAGATGAAAATTTGTACGCAAATATCTTACAATGCACCAAATTTTAGCTTTTTACCTCTAAACCTTTCCTGAGAATATAAATTATCATTTTAGAATAGTTTTAGCTAATGAGCTGAAAATTGGTTCGCAAATATATCTTAAATGCACCAAATTTTAGCTTTTTACCTGAAAATTTAATTTGAAAAAATCTGATTTGATTTTTAAAATCCTGAATTTGATATGGTAATGTCCGAATTTGAAGTTAAAACCTATATTTATGATTTAATTTTAATTATTTTTTTTTTATTAAAATTCTCTTTAAAATAATTTAAACATAATATATAATTAATAAATAAGATTTTGGTTAATTTTTGGTTTAATGTTTCTATAGCTTATTTTAGTTGTTGAGATACTTATAAGCACTCAAAGTGTTACATTTCTACTTTTTATCGGTACTACCGCTTAATGGCGCCTTGTAGTTAGGCAATTTCTTGACAAACCGACGTATTTTTTCATATATAAGAAACATGAACTTTTTAAATGGTTATTTGTAACACTTTATAATATAATAATAATAATAATAATGATAGATGGCAGATGCTTAAGTTTTATTTCTAATAGAGCAAATGAAAGTTGTTTATCTGAAGAGCACTAGAAGAGAGCTAGCTAGTCAAGTGCAGACCCAGAGAGCAACAGGTTGTGTCCTTCAAATCCCATCCAACTCTAGGCCACTGCCTCTCAATTAATCTTTTTCGTCTGGCTGGCACAATAAATATCTTAAAACGAAATTCGCAGTACCTTTATCATTATTAAATAAATAAATAAATCTTTTATAAAAATTTAATCGTTTATTAGAAGGGAGAAATTCTCCATTTCACAGGTCGACAAAATTTTTTTTTTTCCTTGTCCTAAGATTTATTTAATGATTTTTCTATTCAGTGTGTAATCAAAATAAAGGAAAAATACCTATATTCCATATAAAGTTTGCTTTTGTAGTGGTTATAATAATATATACCTGGAGCGATGCTCGGTAACTCCTGACCCCCCACACCCCCCTCCCGAAACCATACACCTTGCCCCCAACACTGCACTCCCACTCCAACCCACCCCACCCCAACCACCCCTCCCATCCCCGGACCCCCCACAACTGCACCCCACCTCCTGCACCCCCACATCCATCCCCACCCCCGACCCAGTTTTTGAAAATAATAATAAAAAAATAATCGTATAGGATCTGAAATAAAAACATAAAGTTATTTATTAAATACATAGCTATATATAATATATTCAATTATTTCCACACTTATAATAAAGTCTAATTCAAAAATATTCATTTTAGTAAAAGTAAAAAGCAAGGATTTTTAAAATAGTTCTGTGGTACAATGCTAGAGTGTCGGCCTCATATGCAAGAGGTCCCAGGTTCTAATACGACTTCCGCCGAATCATTTTTTTTATTGAGATTTTCATCTATCAATAATTACTTTAATTAAGAAAAATCAATTAAGATGAATTTTGATGAGGTCCAGACCTAGCCAGATCGTTTTTTCATCCTCAAAACTTGTTAATAGATTTTGTTTCATCAAAATCGGTAGGGCCGTTTTCAAAATAGAAACCAAGATACAAATATATAAATAAATAAATAAATATAATAAATAAATATATATATAGATATATATATTTATATAAATAAATAATTAATAAGAGTAGATAAACGACAAAAAAGGCCATTTTCACATATTTTCTAGACCCATAAGATATTAAACAGCAATATTTGAAATCAAAATATTTTGTTGATGTAATAGAAAACAGCTTCCTCTTTGATTTGCAAATTACCACTCGTTTTTAGCTCAATTAGAACTCGAGTTATAACTAAAAAACTAAAATTACGTGATTGTAAAGGGCAATAAACATAGATAAAAACATATGGTCTTAGTTTTTTACTGATAACTCGGGTTCTAATTGAGCTACAAACAGGTGGTAAATTGAAAATCAAAGAGGAAGATGTTTTCTATTACGTCAACAAGATATTTTGATTTCAAATATTGCTGTTTAATATCTAATGTGACTCGAAAATAGGTCAAAATGGCCTTTTTCGTCATTTTGACAGATAATATCTCGAAACTCTGACCTGTTGTAAAAAAAAGAGAAATCGCATGAATAATAAGCTTATAAAACTCTACTAGAATCCATTGTTAGGTTTACGGATACAAATTTTTGTCGACCTGTGAATCAATGAGATTTTAAGAAAAAAAAATATTTGCTTTAAAAAAGGAATATTTAAAGCCTCTATAAACAAATAAGTATTTTGAAAATAGACATTGTCTTGGACATGAAATTACCATGAATGAAAATAAAAAGAATGAAATGGAAATTATTACATAATAATTAATAAAAAGATTTCAAAAAAGTATTTTTAATTTTCGAGAAATTTACATGGGGCATTCCACGACAAATCGGACGGTTTGAAAATTTTTAATTTTTGATTTCCTTAATTTTTTGATATTTTTTAGTACCCATCAAAAAACTATTCCTGGTAAATTTTCAAATTTTTTTGATCACCGGTTGAAAAGATATCAAATTTCGGGTTTTCGCTAACAACTTCTTCAAAAATGGTCTTTATTCATTTTTTTTTAATTTTTGTTTTTTAACATACTTTTTAGAAAAAAAAATACAAAAAATTATTTAAAATGTTTTTATATGCGATTTTTGAGTTTGAAAATTTTATCTTGTTTTTGAAACTGTAAGTATGTATTCTTCAATTTTTTTTGATAATTTTCTATTTTAAACTTCTATTCATTCAACTAATTTTAAGACCGGGTTGATCATAGTGGGCCTATGATAATTTCTATTTTTTAAGATTTTCGATTTTTGATTTTGATTTTCTTTCAAGAAACTAAAATACTAATTATTTATTTTAAACACATGTTAACGATAAAAATGTACAAAAATCAATTCAAAATAACTAAAAAAAAGACTACTTAATACCAAAAAGTGATTTTTATAATAGATAAATAAATTTTTTCGAAATTTTCAAAAATAAAAAAAATAAAATGTTAATTATCATAGGACTACTATCAACCCGGTCTTAAAATTTGTAGAAAGAATAAAGTAAAGAATTATCAAAATAAGCTGACGTGCTCTGATGTGGGTACAAGAGTTTAGTACAAGAACCTATATTTTCATTTTTTGACCCTACAATCCCCCCCCATTTTGAGCGGTTAGTTTTTGCATTTTTAGATTACTGTGTGCCCACTGATTATGTATACAAAATTTGTTTGAGTTTGGTACAAGAGCCTAGATTTTCATTTTTTGACCATACACCCCCCTCCCTTTGGGTGGTTAGTTTTTGCATTTTTAGACTTCTGGGTTCCCAGTGATTATGTATACAAAATTTGGTTGAGTTTGATATAAGGGCCTAGATTTTCATTTTTTGACTCCCCCCCCACCATTTTGGGCGGTTAGTTTTTGCATTTTTAGACTTTTGGGGTCCTCTGATTATGTATACAAAATTTGGTTGAGTTTGCTCAAACGGCCTAGATTTTTAATTTTTAACCCCCTTAATTTTAGGTCGATATGCACCAAAATCTAATCAGCTCTTAATATCAATGGACCAAAACTACCTGTGAAATTTGGTTTCTATTTTCACACTAGTTTTTGAGCTAGCTCGTCCACAAAAATTTGGTAACGCACAAAAATATAATTTTTTCGATGTTCACTTATAAAAGCTTTTTTGTAGACCGAAATGCCATGGTTTCGCTCAATTTTTTTAATCAAAATAGTTTCAGCCGTTTTTGAGATATTTCGAAAAAAGGAAGGAAAAAAAACACTTTTTTCATGCACGATTACAATACTTGACCATACCCTGTATGGTAAAGTAAAAATCTAAAATTACATACAGTTTTAAAAACCTGATTAAAATTTTCAAACTCATAAATCGCATATAAAAACACTTTAATTAAATTTTTGTATTTTTTTTCTAAAAAGTGTGTAAAATTTTCTTTTTGAATTTGGACCATTTTTGAAGAAGTTACAAGCGAAAAACCGAAATTTGATATCTTTTCAACCGGTGATCAAAAACAATTCAAAATTTACCAGGAAGAGTTTTTTTGATAGTTACTAAAAAATGTCAAAAAATGAAAGAAATCAAAAATTAAAATGTTCAAACCGTACGATTTGGCGTGGAATGGAGAATACATATAAGCTATAACAGATTATACACAGTACTATTATTACTCATCAATATTCACCTTGGGCTCTTAAAGAAACGACTGTCGATTTTTCTTATTTTCGTAATATATTTATTTATATATATATTTTAGCAATAAAAAAATCACTATCTGATGTCATCGATGATAAAACTTTTGCAATAAAATCTAAGTAATGACATAAATCTAAAAACAATGCAAATTATCTTAAACAGGTGTGTACGTACGTGATTTTTCAACATTTTAATAAAATCAGAAACTAATAAAAGATTAGAAAAAAATAAAAATTATACTATTTTCTTAATAAATAGCAAAGTAAATCGTTTAAAGTGTATTAAGAAAATTTCTAAAGTGTGAAGATAGAGTGAAAAGGATGAATGAATGAATGGGTTATGTAAATGAGAGGACTCACGATCAACGATCATTGATGACCACAACCGGATTGGTTTGCTCAAGAGTGGGGCAAAAACTCTCAGGCTCTTTCAAGACCTGTTTAAATGTATATAGAAACAAGAACTATTAAGTTCAAGTTATAGTGATTTGAGAAAATGAACCCGCACACTATACGAATTGTTTCAAATAAATTTTCAAATTAAAAAAAATAAAAGTCTTTAATTTTAACAAAATACCTTTCACGTTACAGGTTTCGGTTATTAATGAAGAGAAATTGGGCAGTTATTTGTATATTATTATACTATAGTCCGTTATTTTACATCACAGAGATACGCTTTTAATTGTTAAGATATTCTAGACAAATAATTTAGGATCCATATATAAAGTTTTTTTTAAATGAAATTTCTCTCGAAATAAACTCTGGCTGATAGAATGGAAAACGTCACCGTTTATTGTTTCTAAACTATAGTAGATGGACATAAATAGTAATTAGAAAAAAAACTTAGGAGAATGTATAGTTCTAGATGAATATGTAGTTTTCTTGTAGATCTTAAGGTTGCCGTCTTAGCATGATGAAAAATTCAGAATTGAAAAATACTTGTAATTTTAAGTTTATTTAACATTTCAAGAAACTAAAATCAAAAAGTGTAACAATGTAATAGTAGAATTTATGTAGTTATAATTTATCAGCAACTAAAAATAATATAAATATAAAATTTAGAATTTAAATTCAGCAAATAATAAATAAAGAAATTTGACCGATTTATGAAAGTCGATCGTATTTTGCATTTATTGAAAAGTAAAAATGTTTGAAATAAAAATATAATATAATCAAAAATTGTTTTAAATTTTTAGGGAAAATGTGTAGATCTTAGGTAAAGAAATAGTTTTCTTGTAGATCTTAAGGTTGCAGTGTTACCATGATGGAAAATTCAGAATTGAAAAATACTTGTATTTTTAAGTTTATTTAACATTTCAAGAAACTAAATTCAAAAAGTGTAACAATGTAATAGTAGAATTTATGTAGTTATAATTTATCAGCAACTAAAAATAATATAAATATAAAATTTAGAATTTAAATTCAGCAAATAATAAATAAAGAAATTTGACCGATTTATGAAAGTCGATCGTATTTTGGATTTATTGAAAAGTAAAAATGTTGAAATAAAAATATAATATAATCAAAAATTGTTTTAAATTTTTAGGGAAAATGTGTAGATCTTAGGTAAAGAAATAGTTTTCTTGTAGATCTTAAGGTTGCCGTGTTACCATGATGGAAAATTCAGAATTGAAAAATACTTGTAATTTTAAGTTTATTTAACATTTCAAGAAACTAAATTCAAAAAGTGTAATAATGTAGGTAATACTAGAATATAAGACTCAAGGTGCTTATAATATCTCAGCAACTAAAAATAATAGAAATATAAAACTTAGAATTTAAATCCAATAAATAATAAATGAAGAAATTAGAGCGATTTATGAAAGTCGATTTAAAAGTGAAAATGTTTGTAATCAAAAATATTGTTTGAAAAGGTACCGCGACATTTCAGCCCCCGACAAAATATCCCCGACAAAACATCCCCCGACAAAATACCCCCGACATAATATCTTCTGACAGATCCCCAGTATAAGGGAGAATACAAAAGAGATTAAGTGAGAAGCTTATAATCATAGTTTTGAATAATATAAACAGACTTTCATATTTTGGCGGCTAATTAGCCGTTTGAAAGTGCTGCTGTCTGTCGTGTTTGATTAGGAAAAAATGGGTGCCCCAAACACACCCCGCCCGGAACTAAACTTTCGGAGGTTCGGTTAATATAGGTATATTCAGTTCGGCTCGGTTGGGTTCGTATAGCTCCTTTTCGGGCTGGTTTTTAGACGGTTCGGTTGGCGTCAACCGGACCCAAGAACCCAACCGAGCCGAACTGAATATATATTAACCGAACCGGAGTCGATTTGGATTACTCAAAATATTCACGAGGGGAAGGGTTATTTTGTCATGAGATATTTTATCTGAAGGATATTTTGTCGGGGGCTGAAATGTCGCGGAATAGTTTGAAAATTTTTAGGAAAAATGTTTGTAGCTTTTAAGGTTGTAATGTGCAGTAATTTTACTTAGATTTAGTACAGAAATTTTCACATCATTTGTATTTGACACACTCGTTTGCGGCACGACTTTAGCGGTTATGACACTTGCAAAATTATTTGTTTTTTCAACTACACCATAGACATGATTAGAGTTGAATAACTTTTTCTTTTTTTCATCATTTTGACCATGTATAATATTATTGACAACCGATTGAAATCCATATTTTATTATTTTTTCCATTATTTATAAATAGTTCATGTTGTGTTTAATGAATGTTTTGATCCCACTATCTTCGGCAAAGGAACACTAGAGAGCGCTTACTTCGACAGTTGCCTCTATGTTTCACGCACGATCCCTATAATAGTATTGAATTCACAATTTTTTCTTCTTTTGTTTAAAAATGTCTGAATTAAATGTTTTATTTTATTTTTCAGTGATTATACACTCAGTTAGTAAAATTTATAAATGATATATGAGAATATACATTTAGCTGGATAGAAATTACTCCATAATAACGCCGCCTTTTGTCTCGTTGTAAAATAAAAGGGAAATTTCGATATATAATAAAATTGAATGCAGAAATCCTTTTTAAATTTCCATGATTTTTTTGTCAGAATCTAATAGAGAATCGTGTGTCGTGTTTAAACACACGAAAATGTGATTTTGGTTTTTATATTTTATTTTTATTTTATTTCTATATACGTTATACGTATATATAGGAATTTGTCGAGATAAAGCCTGAGTATAGTAATCGTATTCGAAGAGAAATAATAAACAGTAAAGCCATAAAGTAGCAAATAGCTTGGATTGGTTTCGAGAAAGAGAGAAAAAGAGATCCGTGTCAGGTGGTTGTTTTGAACGAGTCTATATTCACATAGGCTCAAAACCGTGCGGTGAATATTCAAACGGATTTTGTTGTCGATCTAATCTCTTTGGGATCGTGATCTAGCATCTTGGAGGGAACTTAACGCCCCCCTCTCGACATTCAAGAGGACCAATCGACCCCCCCCCCTTGCACATGTGCAAAAGTTATTTACCATCAAACGACAAACGATTTTAATCGGAAAAGATAGGGAGACACAAAAATAGAGCAATCCGGATATATAGAAACCCTTTTTATCTTTATAGGTTAGAATTTGGAAGAAACAAACAAATAAAGAAGAAAATTGGTGGGAAAAGGTCAAGGGGTAAGAAAATTCGAATAAAAATAAAATAAAATAATGAATGGGAATAATTTCGAAACAAGAAGATTTTTTAACCATTTAAAATCTATCTATATCTATACTTATAATAATAATTGGCTTGGGCGACGACGCCGAAGTGATTTTTTTTAATTTTAAGAACCTACTAATAGTTCATGATAAATAAAATGTACTACAATTAGGAAATTTAAATTATTATTTTAAAATCCAGTAATAATAGTTCATGACAAATAAAATTTAGTAGCATGCTGGCCAGCAGGATGCCAGCTCAAGGTGGGTTTTGCAGATAATTCTAAGAGAAACATTGAATAAATAAATAAATAAATTTATTTATTTTATACTATTAAATGAACTAATCTTGTAGGCATATATATGTATAGGTAATAGGTTTTTCGAAAACGCGGCTCTAACAATTTCAATGAAAATCAAGGATTACAGGGTTTTTGGGCCGGCAATTCGATTTGTCAAGGTCTCATCTTCGGGTTAATTTGAAGGGTTGTTTCTTAATTAAATTAATTATCCCCAGGAGGGTGTGTCAATAAAAAATTATAATTTTTTTTTCAATTTCCTTTTATTAATGATTTTTTTTTAATTTTAAATCTCACTAATAGTTCATATTAAAATTAGGAAATTTAATTGATTAGGGGTATTTTTTGTTGAAGACGAAATGGCGTAGAACTCAATGTTCAATCCAATAATGAAAACCACAAATTCCGAATATAATAATTTATTAGAACGCCATTTTCATTCTCTTTAAAAAACCCAGCGATTCGTAGAATCGTCCCTCCTTCATTCATGGGTTAAAACGAACTTTCGTGTACCTATATTAATTTTATTTTTAAATTAAGTTCAAAACATTGTTCACAGCGATGCCTTGATAATGACCAGAGTAGCTTAAAAAGTTGGAAATAAAAATAAATTAAATTTTATTTAATACTGGCTGTGCAAATTAAAATTAATCATTTTAACTGAATTTAAATTAAAAATAATATTAATATACTTATATCTCTTTTAAGTAAAACAAAAAATTACCGAGTAACGTTCGGTCCTCCAGGTAATATAAATATAAAAGATTTAGCATCAGAGAATATTAACAAAATGATTTTGTTAAATGGGCAGATAATTTCATTTAACGAATATAAATTTATATATATCATGGTCACATGGTGAAACACGTCATAACGTGTAATGACAATTTAACAATGAATTTCAGAGAAATAATATTACAATGATACTATTTTAATAATATGTTATATTGCAGAGAAATATTCCCGCTACATTCCACTATTATTATTTTACAATATAGGTAATAAAATATTCCAATATTATCGTGTAATATAGGGCCGGCGCAAGGCAGGTTCGCCGGAACCTGTCCCCGCGTTTTGAGAGGCCCCGCGGTCTACGAAAATTACCCAATTAAAAAACACCGACTTTGATTAACTTTTTACAAAATGATGTTGCCATTAACAGATGCAAGACATTTTTTAGTAGCGATGATTCAGTTTGAATGAGTGACAAAAATTATCAAAGTTCAGAGTGTAACTCCATAAAGTTCTCATATCCTGGAAAATACTTTAGATAAAAAAAATCCAGACGCTTTCACAGAAATTTACGTTTTAAAGAAATTAAACTATATCCATAGTTTTTTGAAAAAGTCATACATCATTACAGATTTTTAACCGACTTCAAAAAAGGAGGAGGTTCTCTATTCGACTGAATTTTTTTTTTTTTTTTTTTTTTTTTTTTTTGTGCCTATGTTACCTCATATCTCCGCCAATTGTCAACCGATTTTGAAAATTTTCTTTGCATTGGGTCCAGTCTAGCTTCCGATTGGTCCCATTTTTTTTTCGATTTTTTTTCCATAGGTATTAGACCTTTTTTATTAGGTTTGTTTAGACCTAACCTCTTTGTTTATGAACCGATTTCGATGGTTCTTTTTTTATCCGAAAGGGGGTGTCTTAGGGATGGTGTCATATTAATTTGGTCAAGTTCTGATGATATGATCACTATTAATAACATCACTAAAAAGAGAAAAATAAAAATAATTTTTAAGAAAAAAATAAAAACCGACTTCAAAAAATTAAATGCAACAAATAAAATACACTAAAAGGTATAAAATAATTATTATCTTATTTAGTTACAACTAAACGACGAAATATTAACATGAAATTACTTTTTGAAGTTGGTGCCAAATATAAACCTTTTATGAATCGCACTCGACGGATCTTACTTAGTACGTTTGGCGGGTACGCTCGCTTATAGGTATAGTTTGTTTGGCACCGACTTCAAAAAGTAATTTCATGTTAATATTTCGTCGTTTAGTTGTAACTAAATAATATAATAATTATTTTATACCTTTTAGTGTATTTTATTTGTTGCATTTAATTTTTTGAAGTCGGTTTTTATTTTTTTCTTAAAAATTATTTTTATGTACATTATAATTGAATTTTTCGCCCCTTGAAAGCGAATTATGGATGAGAAAAATTATTACTTGGATTTGTTTAAAAAACTGCTTAAAAAAAAGAGATTAAGACTCCCCAATTTATGGAAGTCTGTCGACGTAGCGTGTAACAGCGTTTGTAAATAAATAATTCCTCGTTGTAAAATTTAAGTGTACGTTTGAATGTGTATTCAGGCCCCAGAAAATTTTTAAACTGTCACGCCGGCCCTGGTGTAATGCCAATATATTTCAGAGAATACTTATTGCAAAGAAATATTCCTGCGATATTAAGATAATATTGAAATATTTTATTATATTGTAAAATAATAATAGTAGAATATAGCGGGAATATTTCTCATCATATTACATATGATTAAAATAGTATCATTAGTGTAAGTACCTGGAGCTACCAAGCGATGCACGGTAACCAAACGCCCCCTGGACCCTTCCCCCCCACCGCCACTTTAATCACGCCCCCGAAATCCCGCACCGCACCCCCGGATCCCCACCATTGAACCCCACCTACTGCACTTCCCACATCGATCCTAACCCCGCACCCACTTTTTGCATTTCTAGCTTTCTAGTGGTCCACATATTATGTGTATATAGGCAAGTATATAAACAAATTCGGTATAATTATTTTTTTTAATTAAATAGAAATTTATCGAGTTTTTTAATCAATTAAATAAATAATAATTTTATTGAAGCAATTTTTTACATGAAATAATGTATACATTGTATTTGAGGCTTCGATTTCGGAGATTACTTCCCCACAATCGACTGTACTTGATCTTCTAGCTTGCGATAATATTTTTAGTAAGTGTTTTTTAATAAGAGGAATTTTAATCAATTAAATTGGCAAATTCTAATATATAACAATATTTGGTATAAAGTATTAGTGGGTTTTAAAATTAAAAAACCAATTAAAAACAAAAGATAATTGAAAAAATGTAAACAAACTTTTTTATTGAGATTTTCATCTATCAATAATTACTTTAATTAAAAAAAGATCAATTAAGATGAAATTTGTCGAGGTCCAGACCTAGCCAGATCGTTTTCTCATCCTCAAAACTTGTTAATAGAATTTGTTTCATCAAAATCGGTAGAGCCGTTTTCACAATAGAACAAAGACACAAATATATAAACAATTTTTGCTCGTTTAATAAGAGTAGATAGGTATTGTAATATATGAGATGTTTCATACTGTGACCACGAGATATAGCAAAGTATAGATGTATCTGTTTATGAATAAATAGATATCTTGATGGATTAAGATGAGGAAGGAGTGTTTTCGTATAAGAATGGGATTAAACGGCAACAGATGGGTAAATATGCAACAGAGAAAGAGAGAAATGAATAAAGATATTGAGCCCTGTCAACATGATGTCAATCAATTCAAGCAAAGATAAACAGCAACAGGCATACTTTGTCATTTTGATAACAACTCAACTCTTCATAAAACCAACGGCAAACGCAGAACAAACAGTCACACACTCACACACACATATATGTATAAATGTTTGCTTAGACAAAACAGATGCTATCATTCAACTTGGATAAGAAAGAGATGGAGAGCCAAGGAATACGATCACGAATATATTACAGAGGAAATATGGTATATATTACGAAAATTATTAAAGGCTAATTTCTACCAAACAATGGACAAATGAAAAAATCTCATGTAGATAAACATCAATTTCTGGTTCTTTGATTTTAACCAAAATCTTGAGGTACTTATTGAAGCCTCTAGGTAGTTAAACTGTCAAATCCCAAATCTCTGTGACTTAACGTATACGAGATAATTCAATATAATTAAATAGAGCCGTTTTTGAGAAAATCACAAAAAAAATCTTTCATTCAAATGGCATTCAAAAACCTTGCTGAAATCCTACCTTAAGTTTCAAATTTCGTAGCTCTGAAACTTAAGATATATACGGAGGTACACTCATTAGGGTGGGCCTTATTTTGAGTATTTTCGAATTTTTATGCTCCCAGAACCTCATATGGTTCGAAATGAATGAAAAAAAAAATACCCCTAATTTCAAATCACTATCTCAATTTTAAGCTTTACCGAAGTTTCCTATCTAAATAATATGGGGTTTTTTGGGATTGAAAGATCAATTTTTTTTTCCGGCCAAAGTAATTATTCAAAAAATTTGAAACTTTGTAAACTTTATAATATATAATAGTAGCTATCCCTCAAATTTTTTCAGATTTTTAGCTATTATAATTTTGGAGTTTAATAACTTACTAACTAACGCTAAGATATAGCAGTATTTTATCAAGCTGTAACTCTAAAATTATAATCAATAGCTTAAATTTAATTTTTTTTTAAATTGCTAAAATAATTTAAAATTATATAAATGAAATTTTAATATATAAAAATAAATAAATAATTAAAAATGTCACAAAGAGAAACAAAGAGGTTGTCCTCTGCTTGATGCAAATAAACATACACACATATATATCGAGATGAAATATCTGTATATATATATAACATATATGTGTGTATGTGTATTTGCATCAAGCAGAGGACAACCTCTTTGTTTCTCTTTGTGAATCAACAACTCTGCTACTCTCGGCAAAACAAAAACTTTTCAATTAAATAAATATGTATCTATATGTATTTAATTGAAAAGTTTTTGTTTTGCCGAGAGTAGCATATGTGTGTATGTTTATTTGCATCAAGCAGAGGACAACCTCTTTGTTTCTCTTTGTGAATCAACAACTCTGCTACTCTCGGCAAAACAAAAACTTTTCAATTAAATAAATATGTATCTCTAAGTAGGATATAGGTATATGTATCAGTGCCGGACGGTGACTTTTCAACCAGAAAATGCTGTCCAAAAAATTACCCTTAATTTTTTTAAATTTTCTTTTATTATTTGCTCTTTTCTTTTGCAAATTTCATCAACTACATTAGGGGTTCCCAAACTTTTCCGAATCGTTGTGCTCCCTTTTTCAATAACATTTTTTCATGTCGCCCCACCGTAAGTAAAAGTATGTCTAATCGTAGGTAAGAGATCAAAATAAATAATAAATAAATGTGTATCTTCTCAAAGTTTTGTCTAGTTAGGGCAAATGTCTTGCTTCAATTAATTATGAAACTTCGTGGCACACCTGTGAAGAGACCGCGGCGGACAGTTTGGGGACCCCTGCTCTACAGCATCATAGAACTTTTCGTTATTTTTCAAAGTACCTGGAGCCACTGAGCGATGCCTCCCACCCCCGGATCCCCCACATCCACCCCCACCCCGCACCCAGTTTTTGCATTTCTAGCTTTCTAATGGTCTACATATTATGTGTATATTTGTTTACTCGTACACCAATTTGCCCACATTCGTTCATATTGATAAACATTATAAAAAAATAAATAAGAAAATAATAATAAAAAAAATAATCGTATAGGATCTGAAATAAAAACATAAATTAAATAAGATTTGTTTCCAAGTTATATAAAAAAGCCACTTCAACCACTTTATTTGTAAACACACCTGTTTTGTTATGATTTAGACACCTGTTAATTAAAACACAAACAAAATTTTTTTTTTTTTTTTTAATTTTATTAAACCAATTATTTTACATTAATTAATGTATACATTGTATTTTTGCTTCGATTCCGGAGATTACTTCTCCACCATCGAGTGTCCTTATTCATCTTTAGTCCTTGTTTTTAATAAGAGGAAAAATCTAATTAGATAAAAAAACCTCTTTTCCGATAATTATTTAAATTCCATTTTACCCCAATCAAGTCGATTGGTTGTAAATCAATCACAAACAAAAAATTCCTAATTTTAATATTATATATTAATATTTGCTATAACCTTTTAGTGGGTTTTACAATTAAAAAAAACCAATTAAAAATAAAAGATAATTGAAAAAATGTAAACAAACTTTTTTATTGAGATTTTCATCTATCAATAATTACTTTAATTAAGAAAAGATCAATTAACGATTAAATTTGTCGAGGTCCAGACCTAGCCAGATCGCTTTCTCATCCTCAAAACTTGTTAATAGAATTTGTTTCATCAAAATCGTTTTCAAAATAGAACTAAGATACAAAAATATATATATAACAAACAATTTTTGCTCGTTTAATAAGAGTAGATATAACATTATAATTTTTTATGACACACGTTATGAAAATAGGTAGGTACTATAAATGTTTAGAAATCTTTGGGATGCGCCGCATCAACAGGATCCATGGGCCGCACGCCACTGATATGTATGTATTGTAGTAATATTGATAATAATGATGGCCAAATCCCATTTAATGATTACAGACCCTGAAGAAGGAGGGGGGGAAAAACCTCCGAAACGTCGGCTTTTGAAAATAATTAAGAGAGAAATTAGTATAATTTATTTTATTGGAATCTGGACTGCCTCATCCAAATCATGTAATATAATTCTATCTTCTAGGAAATTTCTAAGGTAAAACCTCTTCTTAATTGCAAAGTAAATAATAATATCGTTAGGTATGAGATAGGTAAAATTGTAATGTAAATTGCTGATTCAGGTGCAATAGAAATTAATTTGATTAATTCCAATTGGATTTTCGTGGAATCTAACTATAAACTCTCTCTCTGGCATCCTATTGGCTATTATTTCAAGCTGCGATGTTGATGTCGGTAGGTAGGTAGGTAACCTCACCATAGATAATTGTTTTAATGAGCCGGTCGTTCCTTCGACCTCGTATCTAAAGAAGAAGACTAAGAACAAACACCCAGCATGGATGGAAATCACGATCTCCGGGTTTAAACTGTATTTTCATTTCAAATAAGAATGTGTGAGGGGTGGGGGGGGAGGTGAGGAATAATAATAATAAATAAAAGATGCAATAAAAATAAATAAATAAAGTAATTTTGGAGAGAAAATGAAGGCGGGTGTGATTTATGGTCAACGGCTGGCCGGACCACCGAGTTCTCTCTCTCGTCTTGGGCGATCTCGATTATTCTCGTTTGGCTTTTGTCTTAGGCTGCCATTCAATCACCAGCCGATGATATCCCACCCACAAGAGAGATCGCATCCAGCATCTGGATCGATTTTATTTAGGAACACTAACAAATCTATCTGCACACGTGGTTCATCTGTCTCATTGCGGCTTTGATATAATAGAGACGGATAGTAGTTAATCTCAAAACTAAGGTAAATTTAGACTATACTCGGGCGATTCTCAACCTGTGGGGCACGACAGTCTAAATGGGGGGCGAGAGAATATTGAAAAAATATTATTAGAATAATTACACTGCCCAACAATAAATTCGGGACAGTCTAAATGAAGGGGCGAGAGAATATTGAAAAAATATTATTAGAAAAATTACACTGCCCAACAATAAATTCGGGACAGTCTAAATGGAGGGCGAGAGAATATTGAAAAAATATTATTAGAAAAATTACACTGCCCAACAATAAATTCGGGACAGTCTAAATGGGGGGCGAGAGAATATTGAAAAAATATTATTAGAAAAATTACACTGCCCAACAATAAATTCGGGACAGTCTAAATGGGGGGCGAGAGAATATTGAAAAAATATTATTAGAAAAATTACACTGCCCAACAATGAATTCGGGACAGTCTAAATGGAGGGGCGAGAGAATATTGAAAAAATATTATTAGAAAAATTACACTGCCCAACAATGAATTCGGGACAGTCTAAATGGAGGGGCGAGAGAATATTGAAAAAATATTATTAGAAAAATTACACTGCCCAACAATGAATTCGGGACAGTCTAAATGGAGGGGCGAGAGAATATTGAAAAAATATTATTAGAAAAATTACACTGCCCAACAATGAATTCGGGACAGTCTAAATGGAGGGGCGAGAGAATATTGAAAAAATATTATTAGAAAAATTACACTGCCCAACAATGAATTCGGGACAGTCTAAATGGAGGGGCGAGAGAATATTGAAAAAATATTATTAGAAAAATTACACTGCCCAACAATGAATTCGGGACAGTCTAAATGGAGGGGCGAGAGAATATTGAAAAAATATTATTAGAAAAATTACACTGCCCAACAATGAATTCGGGACAGTCTAAATGGAGGGGCGAGAGAATATTGAAAAAATATTATTAGAAAAATTACACTGCCCAACAATGAATTCGGGACAGTCTAAATGGAGGGGCGAGAGAATATTGAAAAATATTATTAGAAAAATTACACTGCCCAACAATGAATTCTTATAACTTGATTTCTGTTACTAAAACTATATATTTTTGATTTAGACTTTGTGTCGAGATAATATTGTATTCATTTGAACTCGAAATGAAAATGCAAAAAACACCAATAGATTTTAAATTAAGAAACATTAAATATATATTAATTAACGAGGCAAATTTGAAATATTATTGTCAGCTCGGATTTTAAACTGATGACTCCAATCGATTTTAATTAATCAGGCAAATTTGAAATATATTTGTAATTTGGACTCGAATTTTGAAATGAAAGACTCCAATTCATTTTAAATTAAGAAACATTAAATATATTGATAATTATTCCTCCCCCCCCCCCCGCCACTCAAAAATTAAAGAGGTGAAACTTTAAAGAGACGATGTATTTTCGGTAGTTTACGGGTATACATTTGGACTGTGGTTTTTTAAGAGGAATAAAATTTTTCGACCGAGACGCAGCCCGCCAGGCCACCATCCCGGAGGGCCGAGCTTCGAGGGCGTGCCGAAGGCACGCACGAAAAACTCGTATAATAATGTTTCGGTCCATTTTTTTGAACCTTCATCATCACCTGATGCAGAAAACTGACAATTGTGTATGTTTTAGTTTATGGAATAATAAGTATGATGAAAGAAATGATCTTTTTTGATGTATATTAGTTTGAAACAGGCTGCCCTTTAACAAAAGTGTACAAATGTGAAAAGGACCAATCAGAGGGGTCTTTCAAAGAAAATTCTTGAAAAAATTAAAAATAACGTACTCAAGAAACAGATAGAAAAACAAAATCCTATGAAATTAAAAAACCTGCCAATTTATGTATAAATTAAGGTTCATTTTTAACCAACTTCAAAAAAGGAGGAGGTTCTCTATTCGACTGAATTTTTTTTTGTTTTGTTTTTTTTGTCTATGTTACCTCATATCTCCTCCAATTCTGAACCGATTTTGGAAAAAAAATTGCATTGGGTTCAGTCTAGCTTCCGATTGGTCCCGTTTTTTTTCATTGGTATTAGACCTTTTTTGTTAGGTTTGTTCAGGCCTAACTTCTATGTTTTTGAACCGAATTCGATGATTCTTATTTTATTGGAAAGGGGGTACCGTAGGGCTGATCCCATATTAATTTGGTCAAGTTCTGATGATATGATCAACGAAGAAATAACGTAAATCTCCAATTCTTATGAGCAAATAATCGAAATTATGATAAATAAAATCTTTTATAAAAAAAATCTTATAACATTCATTTAAAACCCGCAAACGTTTCGAGATAATTTCTATATTTATTAATTGAATTTTATTATCATTTTCTGATTCATTCGCCTGACGCTTTCTCTTACGAGATGCAAGCAAGGTATTATATTAAGTCACTATTAATAACATCACTAAAAAGTGAAAAATAAAAATAATTTTTATAAAAAAAAAATAAATAAAATCGACTTCAAAAAACTTAAATGCAACAAATAAAATAATAATAACTTAAAAATAAAATAAAATCCACTAAAAGGTATAAAATAATTATCTTATTTAGTTACAACTAAACGACGACATATTAACATGAAATTACTTTTTGAAGTCGGTGCCAAACATATACCTTTTATGAATCGCACTCGACGGATCTTACTTAGTACGTTTGGCGGGTACGATTGCTTATAGGTATAGTTTGTTTGGCACCGACTTCAAAAAGTAATTTCATGTTAATATTTCGTTGTTTAGTTGTAACTAAATAAGATAATTATTTTATACGTTTTAGTGGATTTTATTTTATTTTTAAGTTATTATTATTTTATTTGTTTTATTTAAGTTTTTTGAAGTCGGTTTAATTTTTTTTATAAAACGTATTTTTTGTAAAAATAAATCCTGCTCTATTTTTGGGACACCCGTTATTTAAAAGATAACGTATACCCGAGAAAAAAAAACAACAGCAACAACACAATCCCATGGAATTAGAAAACCACTTAAATACCAAAAGAGGAGTTTTCAATTTACAATTACACTCTACTCTTTCTCTTTTCCATTGTGTATTTTGCAAAAGAGAGGGGAAAAAATTAAGTCATTAAGACTGTGTAATTAGAATATATAAACGTTTAAAAGTTAAAAGAAAAACATTTAACAACAAAAAAACAACACAACAACATTATGTGAAGCCATTTTAGGGATCAGAATTGTTGTTGGATAAAAAGATCATAAACTTGTTAGTAGAATTAATTCAAATTTAGAGTGGTATTTTATGTATTTTTGTTTTAATTGATGACATTTCGTGGCAGCGTCATTATTAAAATATCGCCAGTGTGTCAAAACTTTTTTTTAATCCGATTATAGTTAATTCAGACATATAGTTTTTGGCAAATAGCATTTTAATATTTATTTCTATTCAAAGGCTATTTTCCTAGGCATATGCATTTTCTGGAACTGTTGTTGGGCAAATAGAATATTGTTTCTAAACTAATATCTATATTTATTTAATTTGTTTTTTACTTTATAATACACTGTATACGGTATAATGTGAAGTATTGTAAGGTTGCATGTAAAAAGTGTTTATTTATTTATTTTTTCCTTCGTATTTTCGGCATATCTAAAAAACGGGTGAAAGTATTTTGAAAAAAAAAATGGAAAGAATTCACAGCGTTTCGGTCTACAATAAAGATTTGTAATAATGAACATAAATTTACAATGATAAACTCCTGAAGATGAGCTCGTCGCCCGAAATGTAGGTATATATAATCTTGCCTGCTCTTGACCAATATTTCCGTTTTATGAGAAAACTATGTATATTGGTAAACTGAGAATTCCGATACGCTATCTGGTGGTCTAAATTGAAACTAGCCACTGTGGGCTAAAAAATTAATACACGCTCCTACCAAGGTAATGTAATTTATATATTTTTTTAAATTGATTAAATACCTATGTTTCAAGTACTACCATTCTCTCTGAACAAAATATATAGTATGTATTATTATAGTACTAGCTGGTGACCGGGGCTTCGGCCGGGCGTCACCAACCCCTGAGGGAGCGGTCTGCGCTCGGGTTTTAAAAAATGTTTCAATCTTCTTGAGCCAAAGATTCAAGCGTTGCCACTGCCATCTATTGCCAAATGATTCAAGCTTGACAAACGTACGGAACGTATCTATTCCCGAGTTCTTCAACCTGTGTTCCTCGGTACTGTAATAGGGTTCCACACAAACGCTTTAGGGGTTCCGCTAGAATCAATGCTAAAATTTGAACATTCACAACTAGAGAGATCTTTTTTTGTTTGAATAAATGGAAATTATATCTTATATAAAGTTTATAACAAAGGCAGGGACGAATCTTGTTCATACATGTAATATGTAATAAGACCCCCCCCCCCTAAAACCAAATCTGACTGTGCTACTGAACGAAGGGTTCCATAAAAAGATTTCAAAAAGGGTTCCTCAGATGTCAGTTGAAGAACGCTGCTCTATTTTATTAAGGGAGTTCGGGACAGCTTATCTATCACGGTTGATCTTCGAAAAAAACCTTTTGTATTTTCGGCCGAGTGACGACATCTGCCTACTAAATTTTATAATAAAAAATTGTTTTTTTTCTCTCCTCTTAATGGCCTCGGAATGAATTCCATTGTAGACAGTCTATAATAAGTCTAAAATTTTCACAGCCAAATATAAATTATGTATACTAATTATAAAATTGTGTACAATCAAATATACTATAAAAATAATGAATAAAAATAATAAATAAATAAATAAAACAATTAAATAATAAATAAATTATAAATAAATAAAATAATAAATAAATAGAACAATAAAAAATAAATAAATAGAACAATAAAAAATAAATAAATAGAACAAATAAAAAATAAATAAATAATGAAAAATGTCACAAATGATAAAATTTCCATAGCCAAATATAAATTAGGTATAATAACCATATATGTAGTTGTCAATTGTACTATAGCTTGATCTATTTGCTATGATAAACCTACAAAAAATTGTTAATAATGAGGTTAATTTCGAATACAAATCTTTGTTTTGATAATATCTATTAATAAAAAGAATATTGAGATAAATTTTTTCTCATTATAAAAACATGTATTTAACACAAACACGATTTCAAGAAATAGAGTTGGAATTCTACACTAGTGCTTTTGTTATATTCTGTTGGCTTCAAATAACTTTTATTTTTACATTTATGAATAACTAATTAACTAGACTGTCAAATCTATTGAAAAATGTATCATTCGATTCATAAAAAGTTGAATTATTGATCTGTATAAATTTGTTGAAAATGGTATAATTTGTATAGAAGTTATAGCCCTTTTAAAAGCTCGGTCCATTTACTTCCATGTTAAAAATGGAAAATTTTCAATAATTTATTTCTCGGTAATGGGAGAGACGATCAACTTCAAATTTCGGGAATAAATATTTAATACATCAATGATTCGATGGTAAAAATTTGAGAATTTTCTAATAAAAATGATAAACAGTCCCGAACCCCCTTAATATACCTTGTGAGAAATTTCTCAATTATCGTAAAGTTGCAACGTGGACGTTGTTCCGCGTTTGGATGGGATGTATAGGCATGTATAGAGGGTTGTAAAAAGAAAAGAGGACCAGGAAGAGGAAGAAGGGCCTCTCCTTGGGGAACTCGCTCGCCTTCTGTCTGTCTCTTCGTTCATGCATATAATCTGGCTGATGCGCCTCCCAGACAGGACAATAAATCACACCCATGTGAAGGCACGTGCCCCCCCCCCCCTTGCCCCAGGTCTTGTGCCCAATCAAGGCCCCCCCAGGGCGCATTTTTTGACAATCATCCTCTATAATGATGCAGGGAGAAAACGATCCCGGATAAACCACTTTTCCTCATCAACTATAATTCTGTTTACCTAAAGGAATTTCCTTTTATTATCATAAGCCTTATCAGAGTTACAATTCATATTACTCGTCAGGGTAGGTTACCCTTAAAAATAATATACGAGTAATTTCCCCGACCAATTATTTTATATGAATTTATGCATACATTGTTTTTGAGCTTCGATTCCGGAGATTACTTCTCTAATAAGAGGAAAAAACTAATTAAAGAAAAAAACCTCTTTTCGATAATTATTCCATACGAGTATTTTTTTTTTTAATTTTAATTTTATTAAACCAATTATTTTACATTAATTAATGTATACATTGTATTTGAGCTTCGACTCGGAGATTACTTCTCCACCATCGACTGTCCTTGATCATCTTTTTAGTCCTTGGCTTTAATAGGAAAACTATTTAAATAAAAACCTCTTTTCCATACTATTCCAATTCCATCATTAATGTAATAAGTTTATTTGTAAGTAAAGTGTTGTTTTAAAATAAAAAAATCACGTCGGCGTCTTTGCGAAAACCGATTATAATATAATAATATACTATATCGCTTTTAACTAAAGTAGAAAAAGTACCTGGAACACCGAACGATGCTCGGTAATTTTTTGATTCAGTTAAAAGCAATATATTAATATTATTTTTAATTTTAAATTGAGGTAAAAATGTCGATTCAAAATAAAATGAAATTGAAATAAAACTTAATTTATATTTTTACCATCATCAGGACCTATCACTGGTCACAAAGTTTTGAATGTAATTGCAATTAAAAATAATATTAAAATACACCGAGGTTCTTTCGTTGACCCTTTTGAATCCTGAAGTAGGAGGTACGATCCTTCGAATTGTCGAATTTTTAAGAGAATGAAATTGATATTCTAATAAATTATTTTAGAAAAAATACTACTTAATTAAATGGCAAATTCTAATATATAATAATTTTTGTAATGATCTATTAGTGGAATTTGAAATAAAAAAATAATTAATTTTATTAAAAGAAAATTCAAAAAAAATGTAATAATTATTTCAATTAACAAAAAAACCCATCAAAAACAATTTAGCCGAAGATGAGACCGTGACAGATCGAAATGTCAAGCCAAAAACCCCCTAACCCGTGAATTTAATCCAAATCATTAGAGCTGTTTTCGAGAAACCGATTCTATATATATATATATTTATAACAAAAAAATTGCTCGTTATTGTAATAAGATATACTATTGTATATTTAAAGATTTTCAGATAGATGAGATAAGCTTCTATGTATATACCTATTAGATTGATTTGATTTTTTCGAACATGACGTCATCATAGTGTGTTATTTATTTCAGATATTCGAACCCAAGAGAGCGATATTTGGCTTCGATATTAGTTCGGGAATAAATAAATAAATAAACGATATATATATGTATAAAAGGGGGGTTTTAAATCATGTGATAAAATGGCAATGGTCATATTTCATTAACCGAGGAAGGGAAATTGGTTTCGCGGTCAGGAATGATTTCCTTTTTCATAATTTATTGGCATTTTCGAGAGGGGGGGTCAAGGGGGGGTCCATTCACGTGGCAGAAGGAGTGTTATGCTTGCTGTTGAGCCAAGAGCCCCGTCATCGGCTTAATTGTTTCCTTTTCTTTCGCTTCTGGGCCTTGAATGTTTTCCATTCAGTTTATGTGTGTGTGTCGGTTTGTCCGACAGACGGACAGACAGACAGCCGGGGCGAATAACAAACGCCCAATTGTGTTGATTTGGCGAGCCGGCCCACAAACAAGCCCCGGCTGATCACTCGATTCATTCTCAACCAAGTGTCAATCAAATTGCCAGGGACCAATAATATTATCCTTTGGGCCCTCCTTTGTCAATTCCAGGCTAACGGACATATAGAGTTGCTGATTAATATTAAACTTCATCTCCAATTAAATATAGAAAACCTCCGGCTCTTCGAAATATAGTGAAGCTGTCATTAATCAAAGCGAAAACCTTTAATTGGAATTAGCACACACTCGGAAAGGGAAAAAGAAAACATAGCCATGAGCTGAAACATTTTCAAGACTCGGTATATTGTTTGCAATTTCGGTGAAATAATATTAAGAAAATGCCGTTTCTAGAATGATAGAAATTGAAGAATTTAATCCAGAAAGTTTCAATGGGAATTAATGACAAGTTTTTTTTGGCATGATTTTTTTTATTTTTCAATTCAACATTGGTCGAAATTCACCGATCTTTCTTGGGCTTAGGTCAAATTTTTAGACACGCATTCGTCTCAAATACATTTTTCTTTCTCTTCTTCATTGGCACCGGAGAGAGAGAAACATGTATGCTAGGACGAATGTGGGATATAACAATTTGAAGCCCTCGAAGAAGTCGGCAAAGTCGACGAAACGTTGGATTGAAAATAAAAAACTCTCACAAAACAGCTTGTCTCAATTCCCAAAAACAAACTTTTTGAATTTGATCTACTCGTATTAAACGAGCAAAAATTGTTTATATTTGTTTGTATATATATATATATATATTTGTATCTTAGTTCTATTTTGAAAACGGCTCTACCGATTTTGATGAAACAAATTCTATTAACAAGTTTTGAGGATGAAAAAACAATCTGGCTAGGTCTGGACCTCGACAAATTTAATCTTAATTAATCTTTTCTTAATTAAAGTAATTATTGATAGATGAAAATCTCAATAAAAAAGAGTTTGTTTACATTTTTTTCAATTATCTTTTATTTTTAATTGGTTTTTTAATTTTAAAACCCACTAATAGGTTATAGCAAATATTAATATATTATATTAAAATTAGGAATTTTGATTGTTTTTAAATTAACAGGTGTCTAAATCATAACAAAACAGGTGTGTTTACAAATAAAGTGGTTGAAGTGGCTTTTTTTGATATAACTTGGAAACAAATCTTATTTAATTTTATGTTTTTATTTCAGATCCTATACGATTATTTTTTTTATTATTATTTTCCTATTTATTTTTTATAATATTTATCAATATGAACGAATGTGGGCAAATTGGTGTACGAGTAAACAAATATACACATAATATGTGGACCATTAGAAAGCTAGAAATGCAAAAACTGGGTGCGGGGTGGCGTGGATGTGGGAGGTGCAGTTGTGGGGGATCCGGGGATGGGAGTCGCGGTTGGGGTGGGGTGGGGCGGAGTGGGGGTGCAGTGGTGGGGGCGAGGTGTGTGGTTTCGGGAGGGGGGGGTCAGGGGTTACCGTGCATCGCTCGGTGGCTCCAGGTACTACACATTATGGACGGAATTTATAATAATAAGAAATTAATTTTTGCCATTCTGATAAATGTCTGGGATTGTATTTGACATATTTGCAATGTCCTAGCTCTAAAGGGAGAGAGATCATTCCATCCACGCTGTTTTTACTCATTGACTTGGATTAGATTCTAATGAAAGAATCGCTCAACCGTACATTGATTAAATAAATACCAAAAATGAGCAATGGAGAGCTGATCGCGTAAATTAAAATCATCGATGAAGGGAAGGCAGTATAGAAGAGAGAAGTTCCAAGGAAGGATCTATACAATCGTCAATTAGAACTACGGCTCAAGGAATTGTTTATTTACAGTGCACAACAAAATTTGTCAAAAATATTGTAATTGTAATTAAATTGTGTATAAATAGAATAATAAAAAAATATCAAAAAAAAAAATGAAATCTTATTTACCCTTAACAGGTCCCTTATAACTAATTATCTGATATTATTATAAGATATAATAGACCGAGAGCTAGTGAATATTTCGGACTATTAATTCAGAATGCAAATAACATATCCTCATACTGTAATTTAATCCAGAACACACCCCTGAAAGTGAATTATTACTCGCCGAATACACAGTCGATTTTAGGGGCAATTGCATTGTTATTTGCATTCTGAAATAATTGTTCAAAATGTGTCAGATTGAGTTAAAAAATGCTCACTATAGCTCTTAACCTATAAGGTATATTTTTAATTTTAAATGCAGGTAAAAAAATTGTTTGTTTTTTTTTTAATTGGAGCCAGAATTTAAATATAATAGAAATAAAATTTAATTTATTTTTTTGGGAACGTTTTGAAAATCCCCTCTCGCCGTCATCAAAAACCATTGATCACTGTGCACAAAGTTTTGCAATTAAGTAATTGCAATCAAAAATAATATTAATATACAGAAGTGACGATCGGGTCCGAATCGTTGGGTTTTTCTAAGAGGATTAAAATGACGTTTTTAATAAATTCTTTAAATTCGAAATTTGTGGTTTTCATTACCTTTTTGGGATTTTTGATCTCTACTATTCCATTTTCAATAGAAAATAGCTATCCACAAAGAGAAACAATAGAGGTTAGTCATCTGCTTGATGCAAATAAACATACACACATATAAATATCGAGATGATATATATGAGTGAATGTTTATTTGCATCAAGCAGAGGACAACCTCTTTGTTTCTCTTTGTGAATCAACAACTCTGCTACTCTTGGCAAGACACAAACTTTTCAATTAGCAGAAATAGCATGATTAATTTTTATTTTGAATAATTGAATTAGTTGGTCATTTAATTAATTAAATCTACTTATATATAATATTTGTATGAATTGTTAGTAAATTAAAACAAACAAACAAACAATTCATTAATAAAAGAGAAATTTGATTATACATTTTATTGATAAACCCACTGTAGAATACTTAGGTTTAATTAAGAAAAAAGGAGAGATACCTCTGATCGATTGAATTTGACTCAAAAACCCTTTAATTCGTGATTTTTTCATCGAAATCCTCTGAAGTTGTTTTTGAGAAAATGAATTCTATAGTAAGAGATAGAATTGCTCATTTAATATAATAGTAGATAATAAATGTTTACACTGGGCGATAGATAATTTGAATAGAAATAACAGTTTTGTTGGATTGATTAATATTTGAGCAATGAGGGCCTACTTTTGAAAATCTCACTCCTTTTCTATGATAAACCAAGATTTTTACTTTCACATTTATATATTCTATAGAATATAATGGGAGAGTATTGCGATGGCCAGTCTGGGTCCTGACTCTTTGAGAGCTTGTATCTCAGAGATGAAAAAGTTAATTTCATTTTGTAACTTATAGATGGAAGGAATTGATAGCCCTTAATAGCTGGAAACCAGATTTAGGACATAAAACCGGAAATTCTGGTCCCCAGAGGACCAAAAAGTGGTCCAAAATCCATTGGTCAGTGCGTATGTACGTATGTACTCCCCCCCTGTGTTTTACAACCATAAGTCTTAGAGCTACGAAATTCGAAACTTAAGTTTGATATATGTAGGCTAGAAGGAATACAGCAAGCTTTTGGCTGAAATCGGAAAACGGGAAGTGGACATTTACATGAAAGATTTTTCGTTTTTTTTGATTTTCTCAAAAATGGCTCTAACGATTTTTTTAAAAATTAGTGTATTTATCATGTCACGAGTTAATAGTTGTGTCAAAATTTTTATCCGATTAAAAATTTGACACAATTAATAACTCATGACACTTGATAAATACACTAATTTTAAAAAAATCGTTAGAGCCGTTTTTGAGAAAATAAAAAAAAACGAAATAAAGGAAGGGGTGTAAATTAGTAGTGTCGCGATGACTTCAAATAAATGAAAATGTGAAAGTCGTGTGGAGAACACACCAGTTGATTTATTGTGTATTACGTATCGCAGTCCGTTTACTCCAGCCATTATCGACAGATCCGATCTGACGGCCGGGAGGTCTTGAGAGCAATTCTTTTGATGGCCGTCTTCAGAAGAAGAGGCTTGCCTCAACCTGCATCTGAGAGGGCAGCCAGCATATATCCATCCATCCATCCACCTTGCGTATCCGATTTCGTTAAGTGAACCCACGATAATCATAAAATATATGGCCACCAGCAAGCAGCCAACCCACCTGCAGAGGCCTTAATGGAAATCTATTAAGCAAATTGTTCTTAATCGAACCAATAGAGACATTCTTTCTTAGTTCAACTTCAACAATTAATTGATGTGTGTGCTTTGAGGTAAACCGACTTGAAAAAAAAACTTGGTATATACCTTTATCGCATATTCTAAGCTTGACTGTTGCATATGTATCAGGTTAATAAGCAATTCAATTACGTTTCGTTAATTTTACCACCAACCGATCCGTTAATTTGTTTAATTATAAAAATTTGATTAGATAATAATTCATAGGTTTTCGATAAGATACTTTTATGTCTAGCGTCGTGGCAATTAAACTTTTTTTACTTTCACCTATGGTTTTTAAGAATTAATAAAAAAAAAGAAAGTATTTAGATGATAATATTTTAAAAATCATAAAGATAAATGTATTATAAAGTGAAATTAATGAGGTTGATGCAACATTTATATATTATATCCCTTTGGGTTTGGAAGTGTTAAGTGAAGTAATTCATTTAACTGTTTAGTACCTGGAGGCACCGAGCGATGCTCGGTAACTTTTTCCTTCAGTTAAAAGCTTTATTTTAATACGAGCAGTACCTGGCGTGCCTACGGCACGCCCGGCACCGCTCGACCCTCCGATCTGGTGGCCCTGGCGGGCAGCGTCTCAAGATGTGATTATTAGCTGTCCGTAATAAATATATGTTTTGAAAAAAATATTTTTTGAATAATGAATATTGATCAAAGAAAGATGAAAAAATATCATTAAATGCTTTATAAATACTTTATTAGAGCATGCAACCATTTCTCTCGAAATTCCGGATCGGTTGGAAACCTATTTCTTTTTTAATAATACATTTCAATATTTAAATTTATCTAAAAATTGTCACTGAAGTAATTATATATAATAATTTTAAAATTAATTTATCTACTAAAAATTTCAAATGAACCGCGCAGTAATAAATTATAGATTTAATCTCATTATCCCATTAAATCATATCTCATTAAAACTTATATTATAAATTAAATATATATATTAAAATTAATTTGTCTACTAAAATTTTAAGAATTTATATTTTTCTTAAATTCAAAAAAAAAAATTAATTTTCGAGGTATGAATTATTTCCAAAAAATTAAATATATATTAATATATAATATATTTAAAATTAATAAATTTGTTTACTAAAATTTCAAAATGAGACATCGCCGTAAATCTAATATTCTAAGCTATATAGAGGAATATATTAATATATATATATATATATTGATATTATAGATATATAATATAGAGAATAGAGATGTTTTATTTGTAAAATTTGACAATATAACAACTATCATTGAATATTAGTTGCTTTTTCTCCCACATGTTCCTTGCTGCGCCATGGGTACTGTCTGACAATGGCTTTTATATATATAGATTATTTTTAATTTAAAATTCTGATAAAAAGGTCGTTTTTTATTTGAAAGCCCTTTTCAAATTGAAAAAAATACAAATATATATAATGTATTCGACCACTGTGTTATTTTTTCAGAAAATTGAGACCTGCTTATGCGAAAGATATTTTTAAATAAATTCTTGATTATTTTTTATTCTATTAAATAAATAAGGTTCTTTATAAAACAATTATAAAACGTTTATTAATAATTCTAACGTTTAGGGAGAACAACAAACCACAAACACAATACTTCTTCAAGGCCTTTTAGAACAATGAAATAAGGCAACCCATTGTCTGCCTGGGAACAAAACGAAAAGGAAACCTTTTGAAAACCCTAAGAATGGGATTTGTCTACCTGAGAATAATTAATTTGATTACGAAAAAACCCATCAAAAACAATTTTGTCGAAGATGAGACCGTGACAGATCGAATTGTCACCCCAAATACCCCCCTAACCCGTGAATTTCATCAAAATCGGTAGAGTCGTTTTCAAAATATAACCAAGATACAAACAAATATATATACAAACAAATAAATATACAATTTTTGCTCGTTTAATAAGAGTAGATACATTTTTTGGGGGCAACCCTGTATATTAGAAAAACCATGTTTGTTGTATTTAAAATCCAATTTATCAAATCTCAAATTGCTCTATTAATTAAATGAAGTATTAAATATCGCAAATTAATAATTTCTTATTAGACTCTCTCATTTTATTTTATTTTTAACCTATAATAATTTCTATTAAAAAAACTAATTTAAAAGAAGAAACTAAAATTTTAGTATCTTAAAATCATAAAAATATTTTTTTGTTTCAATTCAATGGTACAATACTGATATTTCAATATCGGTATTTGTCCCTAGTTACTACCCCTATCTGTTAGATTTCTTCTAATAAAAAAATTCAATCCGCTACTTTTTCAGATATATGTAAATAAATACGTTAAAATTCCTGCAAATATTTTTTTGCTGACAAAGTCCCAAAAATTACAGTTTTACATTTTATTTTTTTTTTATTTTAAGAAATATTAAAATTTTAAATTTTAATTGATAAGTGATGGAAAATATAGTGAAAAAAATTCTCTCGAATAAAATATATTTATTGGATATACAATTTTTTAATCACTCAAAAATCAACGTTTCGGAGGATTTTCCTTCCTTCTTCAGAGCTTAAAAGGGAGATAATTAAAAGAAAAAATCCATTCTTTAAAAATTATATTGATGAATCTGTTGTTAAGAAATGACAAATTTCGAGCAATGCTAGAAGAGAGAAGGGAGAAATATTTTGTATTTTTTCCCTCTATTACCCCTTTTAAACTGTGAAGAAGAAGGGAAGGTCTTCGTTGGTTTTTCAATGATGAAAAAAATGAATATCCTATAAATCTATTTTTTTCACTATCCTTGTGCTGCCTTTCCATCAATTATCAATTAAAATTTCTAGCAGTCTCCCTCCCTCCGAAGTTAAAATTTTTATAATTCTATCCACTGAGGAAGTCGAAATAAATCGACGTCTGGCCCATTTAATAAAAACTCTCTGTTTTTAATTTTTAGTCCAATTCCCTACTATTTCTGTTTTAATTGTTATTTATTATGGATGTGAGTAATGCAAAATTTTTTCTAAAATATTTTAAATTGTTTTTTACACCCCTGTTAGGTTCCGTTTTTTCGAGATAGGGCAAGATTGAATTCTAAGATCGATATACACATATATAGTAGGTAGAATAAAAGTGTTCTTGATTGTTTTGTTAAAGATTTATATTTTTTAATATTTTATATAATACAATCAATAAATAATTTTTTCTTTGATATATTATAATAGTAGGTATATAGATGAAATGAAATAAGTATATTCATAGTAAACGTAAATATACTGTGTGTTCATCGACCCCTTGAAACCCTGAAGAAGGACGGGAGAAACGTTGGTTTGAAAGGAAAGGAAGAAGGATTCCAATAAATTACACCTTATTTGATATTTGTTAATTTTTTCTTTCCTCTACCCCTGGGTTGCCTTCCATTACTTTCAATTATATTGTGTAAAATATTCCGAACGACAGATTAATTAGTTTTTAAGGAATTTGATGTTGGTACTTGGTGAAACATTTTTTTTAAATTATTAGATAAAAATACTTGGTAGGTTTCACATTAAGAAAAAATCTTAATGTGAAACCTACCAAGTATTTTATCCAATAATTTTGACAGATTAATTAACTAAAAAAAGTGGTTTAATTCAATGGGTGTCGTTACTACTCTCTTTGTTAGGTTTCTTCTATAATAAAAAGAAAAAAATAAGCTGACGTGTTCTGATGTGGCCATCCACTTGACTTTACCATACAACCTGGCACCTAAAATTATTTATATTCATGTAGGGGGGATTAGTTTTTGAATTTTTAGACTTCTGGGGTCCACTGATTATGTATACAAAATTTGGTTGAGTTTGCTCAAACGGCCCAGATTTTTAATTTTTAACCACCCTTCCACCCCTCTTAATTTTGTGTCGATATGTCCTAAAATCTAATCAGCTCTTAATCTCAATGGACCAAAACTATGTGTGAAATTTGGTTTTGATATTCACACTAGTTTTTGAGCTAACACGTCCACAAAAATTTGGTAACGCACAAACTAACGGACAACCAGACAGACTAACTAACAGGCATTTTGACAAAACAATTATTATCTCGAAAAATATAATTTTTTCGATGTTCACTTATTGGAGCTTTTTTGTAGATCGAAATACCCTGGTTTAGCTTAATTTTTTTAATCAAAATAGTTTCAGCCGTTTTTCTAGATATTTTGAAAAAAAGAAGGAAAAAAACTACTTTTTTCATGCACGATTACAATACTTGACCATACCCTGTATGGTAAAGTAAAATATGTAAGCTAAGAAAATTCAAGATTTACGTAATTTCTGATAAAAAAAAATCTCAGCAATATTATTTTCAATCTAATGTTTACGGAAATGGAATTTTTTTCGTTAACGGAAGAATTAATAAATAAATATTAAATTTCTTATCAATATTAAGTTCAATTTTAGAAATTTTTTTATTAAAACTTGCATTATTTATTAGTTTTTAGAGATGGTGTAATGATACTTCTCTTGTTGATAAAAATAAGGAAGTGAAGGGGTTGGTGTTGAAAAAATCAGGCCAGTTGATAAATAAATACCTGGCCTTCGCTAATCTTTGATTTATTCTCTCTCTCTTTCTCTCTTTCTTGCACTCGGGTTTTATATTTATTATTATTTCTTATCCTTTTGCGTTTTAATGGACACATTATCCATAGATAATTTAATCCAACCGAAGACAGGATAATTGAATTGCTTTTTCGACAAATGGCCGACATTAAAACAGAGAAGAGAGAGACAAATTCAATTTGGTTGCCAATCAAATAAATGTGATCAGGAAGGATTAGGTATTTCAAAAATAAATGAATTTACGAGACATTTCAAGCTTATTGTCAAGATAATATAAGACTGAGTGGTTTTTGGAGATTTATTATCGCGTTTTTGGGTTTTTTTCATTTGTTAAAAATCATCAAAATAATTCGCTATACTTGTCTGGGTTTTCAAAAATGTTTTCAAAATTATTGCTTAAAAAAATCAATTTTTTTATATATTCAAAACTTTTATAAAAAAAAATACATTCAAACGTAAACAAAAACCTGAATTATTAAGAGAAAATTGAATAGAACTACAATAAATATTATACATATAAAGTGAAAGTTTCTATTTGCCGAGAGTAGCCGAATTTTTATAAAATGAATACCTGTGAATCAAAATAGACTGATGAAGAGGGCAAAGTCATCGAAACTATAGCCTCGTTATTAATAAATTAAAAATTTATTTTCTAGCATAAGAACACTCTTATTACGAGCAATTCTTGTATATATTATATGGAATCGGGTTCTCTTAAACGACTCTAACGATTTGGATGAAATTCACGGTTTAGGGGGGTTTTTATGTTGGCAATTCGATCTGTCACGGTCTCATCTTCAGCTAAGTTGTTTTTGATGGGTTTTTTGTTAATTGAAATAATTATTTACAGGTGGTTGTCTCGATAAAAATGCATATTTACATTTTTATTCAATTTCCTTTTAATAATTAATTCGTTTTTTAATTTTAAATCCCACAAATAATTCATTACATATATTATTATATTAAAGTAGGCAATTTAATTAATTAAAAAGGATTGAGGGACGAATATGGAATTGGAATAATTATCGGAAAAAGAGGTTTTTTTATTTAATTAGTTTTTACCTCTTATTAAAAACAAGGACTAAAAGATGATCAAGGACAGTCGATGGTAGAGAAGTAATCTCCGAAGTCGAAGCTCAAATACAATGTATATTAATTACATATTAATTACATTAATTCATGTAAAATAATTGGTTTAATAAAATAAAAAAAAATTAATTAAAGATATTTTTCTATTTTTTATAAAATAATTTATTAGAATATCAATTTCATACTTTTAAAAAATACGACAATTCGAAGGATCATACCTCCTTCTTCAGGATTTAAAAAACTCAACGAAAGAACATCCGTCTATATTAATAGTATTATTATTAATTATAATTACATTCAAAACTTTGTGCCCAGAGATAATATGTCTTGATGATGATGGCCATAGCGGATGTAATCGCGTTGGCAAAAATATAAATTAAATTTCATTTCAATTGTATTATATTTTGGCTGAGAATAAAAATCGACCATTTTACTGAATTTAAAATTAATATTGCTTTTAACTGAATCAAAAATTACCGAGCATCGCTCTGTGTTTCAAGTACTAGATATATATTAATATGTAAAATAAAAATAAAATAAAAATCACTTGATGATTTTTTAACACGGTTGATTATTTTAAACAAACTCTCTCTCATTTTTGTTTCTAATTAATGATTTATTTGTTGTTTTTTTTAGTTATTATTTATACACACACCGCAAGTTTGACACAAATAATTTGTAATTTATAATGTTTGAATAAGATTATAATAAAATTTACGCTTGTATGCAAATAGTAGATGCAAAACTTTATTTCTAATGATTATGCATCGAATTTCACTTTCAAGTTTTAACATTTACATTTTCTTTACTATGTATGTGTGTATGTGTGTGTGTGTGTGTTTTCTGATATATCAGCAGCGTTCTAAGGCAGTTCAAACAAACAATAGCGATATGCTTGTCAATATTAGATTAGTAAAGAAGAAGAACGGAGTAACGTTCTTATGTTACGCACGTGTTCAAGCGAGAGATGTTACCTTATTAAGGAAGCCAACCTGGGATCTAAGTATGGTATAGAGAGCTATGTATGTTAGCAGCCAGCCACTTTACCAGAAGGGACGGCGCCAAAACCGGCACAGAGACACGAGATCCCACCCAGGATAGCTAGACGAATACCATAACCCACTCGAAATGTTCTCTTTTCAAGTTAAACAACCTAAACAACTCTGTTTTGAAGTAGGAAGTACATTTTAGGGAACTTTTTGACAGTGGATTTCGGAAAGTCCTTAGGCTTGACTTTTGGAGATCTCTGGAAGTAAATAAGATCTCTTATCAAGCATTGACTTCTATGTATCTTCTATGAAACTGATCTGCCATGGGCTAGACCAGTGGTTCCCAACCTGGGGGCGATCGCCCCCCCCCTCCCCCAAGTGGGCGATTTGGGTTATCAGAGGGACGATAAATAAGTGAGGGGCGATTGGGGGGCGATGAGTACCTATTCAAAGGGTGAAAATTTAAAATACACTCATGTGCAAAGAAATCGAATCACTTTCCTTGCGAGTTGTTAAATGTAATTTTCATTCTCAAATATAAATAATGTATTTTAGAAAAATATTTAAATTTCTAATAAATTACAAAGAAACATACTGTTGAGAACGTGGCATTTAGAGTATTTTTTTTCTTGATAATAATATACTTATTTTTAATGATAATATTTTGGAGTAGCATGTCCTTTGAAGCTGGAACATGCCTTAATTGACAATAGGATAGTAGGACTTTACAATTCGCACTTTTTGAAACTCAATAAATTTAATTTAGGTTTTTCATATTTAGGGTTAAGAGATTATAAAGGAAACACCAGATGTCATATAATAAATTCATTGATTGGGGGTTTTCTAAATTTCGAATTTGCGTGGGAATTTTCCAAGAGAGTAATTTCTAGAAAATAGGCAGGCTTCAATATTTTGAACGCCCTGGTGATTAAGGATCCAACCAATAAGAAGGTTTTGGGGAATTTCCACTCAAAAAGTCTATCAATTTTCAAGACACAAGCAAGTCAGTTTTTAAGTCAGTAGAAGTTCATGCACTATGGATTCAAAGAAGAAGTGTCGTCAATACTCAGCTAAAATAATACAACTGCTTTATTATTTACACTTTACTTCAAATTAAAATTAGCCACAATGAAAATGAAAAGGGGGCGATAGGTGTTAGTCAACCTCTAGAAAGGGGCGATGGGCCACAAAAGGTTGGGAACCACTGGGCTAGACAGTTACTCTTCAATTATATATGTTTACTAGCATTCGGCGGGCCTCTTGCTAGCCAAATGGAATCTCCCCCTGGACCCCCCTGTCATTTGAATACTCCTCCCTTCTCAACCTTCAACCACTCCCCACCCCACTAACCTTCTCCCCGTCTCTGATCACCCTGCAACCCAGTAAACCTACCCTGACTATATAATAAATAATTCAAGCGGTAGTACTGCCATCTATTGACAAATGATTCAAGCTTGACCTACAGACTGAACACTATATTTTATTAATATAGATTATTTTACCATATAGGGCCGTAATGGCGAATCTACGGGCCGCGTGTCAGAGGTGACGAAATCACAAAAAATCGAAGAAATAGCAGACAAACTTCAGTGCCAAAAAAGTTACTAATTTCTAGTTTTCATACAAAATTGATTATTTTTTTTATTATTATTTTGTCCTAAAGGGCTGTCCATAAATTACGTCATACGAATTTCAAGATTTTTAGAGCCATCTTCCCTCTGTGTCACATTTTCATTGAGCCAGGGGGATATTGTGACGTCACACTATCTCTTTTATACCCTATAATTTTTTTTTAATGGCCTTCGGAAACTATAGTCAATTATGGCCATTGAGTGTTCGTGTGTGTGTGAGGAAGTGTGTGTAAATTAGTGTAGAGGTCAGATGAAAGTGGGATTGCAGCGACTCGGGCTTGAACCGGGCTAGCTTGATTAGAAGGTATTTACGTTATCCACTCAACCAACCCGACCCCACATCTAATAATTGTATAAATTTTTCGTCTAGATTTATTTTTACCAACTTTTTCAGGTTGGAATAATAATAACTTGAAATCTAAAAAACATAATATGTATTTGAAAATTTTTTAAATTTTTTTAATTTGACTTTTGTGACATCCCAATTTTTAAGATCCCAGCCCCCCCCCCCCCCGTCACATTTTATAACAAATCTGCGTTGCCATCTCCTCCTTACTGTGTGACGTAATTTATGGACGGCCCCTAAATGTACATTAATTTTCTCATTTTGTTCATCATATTCATATATTTTTGGCTGATTTTTCTTGGTTAAATGTCAATTTTTCAAAATTTTGACATGCTGAGCTCAAAAGATTCGCCATCACTGATATTATAGACTATATAGTCAAGTATTGGAATCGTGTTTCATTTTTTTGAAATATCTCAAAAATGGCTGAAAATATTTTGATTAAAAAAATTGGACAAAACCATGAGATTTCGGTCTACAAAAAAGGCCTAATAAGTGAAGATCAAAAAATTATATTTTTCGAGATAATAACGGTTTTGTCAAAATGTCTGTTAGTACGTTAGTATATGTTTGCGTTACCAAATTGTTGTGGACCCACTAGCTCAAACACTAGTGTGAGTATCAAAACAAAATTTCACATGTAGTTTTTGTACATTACTGATTAGATTTTGGTTGATATCGGGACCCAAAATTAAGGGGGAGGAGTTTAAAAATTAAAATTATAAGATTTTCAAACTAATGAAACACTAGTATACTATAAAATGAACTTATAATGACGAAAATATATATTTTTTTCCTGGGGGCAAAAGTTAGGGAGGGGGGGTCAAAAATTGAAAATCTAGGCCCTTGGACCAATCTCAACCAAATTTTGTATACATAATCAATAGGCTCCCAGAAGACTATAAGTTCAAAAACTAACCGCCCTAAATGATAATAAATTATTTAATTAAATATTAAATATAAGATAGGGGCCCAAGCTTATGGTAGAGTAATGTGGATGGCCACATCAGTTTATTTAAAATAGAATTGATATTTTCTAAATTACAAGATTTTCTAAAATTCAATTTAGAATTCTAAAGTGGTTTTCTAAAATAGACTTTGAAAAAAGTAGTAGAATAATTAAAACATTTAATTAACAACTGCTGTAAAATGCATAAATATTAAGAATAAAATATCTATTAATAAATACCTATATACCATAATCGTTTTGTGATATTTAAGCGAGTTAAATCTAAAAAATTGAAAATCTTTATTTTAATCTTTTCTGAATTGAAAAGTTCTCGTATTCAAGCCAATTCAATGTCTTTTTAACTATAAGCTTTAGTGAAAGTAAAAATTCCTGTTTCTTCAAGTCTCCTAGAGGGCATTAATGAATGATTAATTCCTTAAATTAATATTAGCAGTAAATGGTTGCTGGAGATTAAAGAGAGAGAATATAAAAACAACAACCAAACAACTCTTAATAGAATTTTAATATATTCAGTTAAAATACTAGTAATTATACTCTTATCGGCAAATAATATCAAAAAGTAAAGATTATGCAAAAATATTTATATTAGTTGAAATTGAAAAAAAAGTAAAAAAAAAAAATATTTAACACGTGAAAAGTACGATTTCATAAATTGTTTTTTTTTTTTTATTATAATGTCAATTGAGATTGGATTTATAGTGTTGATGTTCCAGTTATCCATTTGGTGATGTTCTTGTGTTTAAGAATATGAAAATGGACTTAGGATTTTTCAATTTTTAAACAAAATTATATTTTTACTTTACCATACAGGGTATGGTCAAGTATTGTCATCGTGCATGAAAAAAGTGGGTTTTTTTCCTTCTTTTTTTCAAAATATCTCAAAAACGGCTGAAACTATTTTAATTAGAAAAATTGAGCGAAACCATGGAATTTCGCTCTACAAAAAAGCTCTAATAAGTGAACTCGAAAAAATTATATTTTTTGAGATAATAATTGTTTTCTCAAAATGTCTGTTAGTCTGTCCGTCTGGTTGTCTGGTTGTCCGTTGACTACTGCGGATTACGCTATTGGAGTCTGTGGAGTCTTAAGTCTGGACCAAGAGAGAAAAAGATGTGATCCACTTAACTACAATCCAACGTCATTTCGCGTATAGCCCTCTAGACATTCGGATGGATCACCAAGTGGGAGATAAATTTAACCTAATTTATCGCGCGGAGAATTTACCACTGCTCGAAGCCACTAAAAACTTAGTAAATTGTACTATATCTAACTTTCTGAGATTTGGCTCGTGATCCCCGCTTCTTTTCCTTCTACCCTGTTCTTTTCACGATAGAGGGGCCAGCCCATACAGGCCTTTAGGGGATGGAACGTCTGGTGTATCTCCTTCTCACATCAATATCATTAAAAAAAAGTGAATTTGAAATCTCAGATGTTTCATATTTAATCTCCCAGTCCAGAGCGCTCGGTCTATTAGCAGACTCCGCAGACTCCAATAGCATAATCCGCAGTAGTCTCGCGATAAATATATTTTTCAAATAAGCGCGGTCAAAAACAATTCTCATTGATATAGCAATTATTCTTTGTTATATTAGTTAGAAAAATTATAAAAATTTATTTAAGATCATTATTTCAAGTTAGAAATATATAAGTTCAAATATTATTTTCACTCAATATTTGACAAAAATTCCCTACATTTGATTCGCGATTGAATCAAATGTAGAAAACATTCGATTATATTTTTTAGGACTGTAATGCATCATAAATGTATTACCTTTGTGATATTTTATGGACTGTATTAGAATCTAAATTATTTTAATGATAATGCAGCACTAATCCGGTCCATATAGCTACTCTGTGAGCTGAACCCTTCTGACATACCATGTTATGTATCTTGCTAAATACTTTACTTAAAGACTTAAATCTTCATATCTAAAATTTCGGATCTAATAGATGACAAGCCTGTTGAGATTTTCTTAGAAATTTATAATCTATTTTTATCGATAAATTGTAGTCTTACAAAAATAAGTGAATTAAGTTTTTGCAATTAAGTGAGAGTCGTTGTTAATAAAGGAACGTTTAAATTTTAGCGACCAACATTTCATTTGTTAATGAAGAGAATATTAAGCCTGGCAATTTGCTTCCTACGTAGGTTTCTTTCAAAGATTCCATCGCATATTTTGAGTAGTTAAGCCAAGCAGTTTCCTGTTTTGATTCTTCCACAATCTGGAATTTTAAATTAAACTATTAAATAGGCAATTGTTGAATATATATACTACAGTGGGGGTTGGTGACTTTTCAACCAGGGGATGCTGTCCAAAAAAGTACCCTTCATTTTTTGAAATTTTATTTAAATAGATTAAAAATTCACAGTTCATTGGACAATGTTTTTTATTGATGCCCTTATTCAATTTTTGTACAACGTTTCGTCTCTCTCGAGACTTTTTCAAGCATTGCAAATAAGGACAAAGATCTATTAGGTTTTTTTTTTTTTTAATGATATTGATGTGAGAAGGAGATACACCAGAAGGTGGATCCCTAAAGACCTGTATGGGCTGGCCCCTCCATCGTGAAAAGAACAGAGTAGAAGGAAAAGAAGCCGGGATCACGAGCCAATCTCAGAAACTTAGATACAATTCAATATTCAATTTACTAAGGTTTTAGGGGCTTCGAGCAGTGGTAAATTCTCCGCGCGATAAATTCGGTTAAATTTATCTCCCACTTAATTTTTATTACCAGACCCTATACTTACAGAAAAAATGTCTGAGTATAGCCGGGAATCGAACCCGAGACCTCCGGGTTGCCAGTCAGTTATTCTGACCATTACACCACGGAGGCGGACAAGTGAAAGTCTTTTACAATTATATAGGTTATACAACCCAAAATGTATTACAAATTAACTAAATATATACAATCAAAAATACAACACATTATAAAAAGAACATTATTCAAGACAAGACTCACCACAATTGGTTAGAGCAACATTGGTTGAGATAAGAATAAAAATAAGCTGACGTGTTCTGATGTGGCCATCCACTTGACTTTACCATACAACCTGACCCCTCACTTATATTAATATTTAATAAAATTATTTATAATCATCCAGGGGAGGGAGGGGTTAGTTTTTGCATTTTTAAACTCCTAGGGACAAACTGATTATGTATACAAAATTTGGTTGAATTTGCTCAAAAGACCTAGATTTTTAATTTTTAACCCCCCTCCACCTCCATTTTTAACCCCCCCCCCCTCAAACCTCCATTTTGGGTCGATATGCACCAAAATCTAATCAGCTCTTAATCTCAATGGACCAAAAGTATGTGTGAAATTTGATTTCTATATTCAGACTAGTTTTTGAGCTAGCTAGTCCACAAATTTGGTAACGCACAGACTAACTAACTAACTAACAGACATTTTGACAAAACAATTATTATCTCGAAAAATATAATTTTTTCGATGTTCACTTATTAAAGTTTTTTTGTAGATGCCATGATTTCGCTTAATTTTTACTTTATCCAATGCGAAGCATGGGAGAAAGTATTGGAATCGTCTCTCGCGGCAAGCTCGACTTCAAAGGGTCCTCAGGTAAAGACTAGGGAACCCATGGACTCAATTAAGGTCACAAATTGAAGTATTCAATGAGATTGAATTTTAGCACGTGACGGTTTTGCCAAAAATTACCTGGAATCTCGCCGAGAGGCCAAAAAGTGCCATTTTTTTTGGAAGTGCGTGGGGATGGATGGATGGATGTATGTATGTGTGTTATCGTTTTTTTCGTCCACGATTTTTTCCACACCTTTGCGCTGATTGAAATAAAATTGAAAACCTACCATTAGTTTAACAAAATGAAGCGCTGATTAGTTTTTGGTACATACCGGTCCACAAACATTAGTACTTTATTTCAGTACTTTTTTAGTTTTTCTAAATATCTTGAAAATGACTGAACCAATTTTGATGAAATTTAATATCCTAATTAAGTACCTTGGGGACCACAAAAAAGGTTAAATAAAGTTTTTAGTACAATTATATTTTTAAAGTACTTTACTCAAGAACATATTAATATTTCAAATGAATTTGGATAAAAGTTTAGCAACGATCCGTTGCAGTTTATTTTTTAATCAAAATAGTTTAAGCCGTTTTTTAGATATTTTGAAAAAAAGAAGGAAAAAAACACTTTTTTCATGCACGATTACAATATTTGACCATACTCTCTGTATGGTAAAGTAATAATTGAGACATAGTCGAATTTTTCGTTTTAGATTGATACAATCGTAGGTTATTAAAAAAATGAATTTTTAATCTACTAATTATAATGGACATTAATCAACATAATTTTATTTTAATATTCGCTTTTTTTTCAAATTTCATCGAATACGGGCATCATTTTCGTTATTTTTCAAATTTAACATTAGATTTTTTTGACACGGTATGAAAATATTCTAAATGTTTGAAATTTTAGAGATGCGCCACATCAGCATCCATGGACCACATACCACTGATATACTATAGAATTTTTTATAGGTCTTAATTTTGGTAAACAATATTTTGATAGTTTTTTTTTTTTTGAATTAAACCAATTATTAACAGGCGTTTGAATAAAAATAAATCATGTGATTGAATCAAAGCAAAACAAGTGGTTGATTAAATAAACACATAATAAACACAAAATTCTTTAATATAAGACAGAGCCGAGAGTTAGACAACCAGCAGCAATTCTGTTTAGTTCTATAGGTAAGAAATTCTGCTATATAAAGAAAAAACATAAAGAATGTAATAAAAATACACACATACACATTTTAAAGCTTTCTATCTGGGTGTGTGTAGTAGAGAGTTCATTTATGAAAATGGCCCATAAATGTGCTCAAAATTGAAAAAGAAAAGCAAGATTTGTGGTTATTTCCAAAGTGATTCATTTTGATTTAGTTTGATGGTGGCAGAAAAGCGTTCAAAACAACAGGGAGAGGTGAGGGGAGCGAATTCTGACTTTGTGGTTGTTTTTGTGACTCTTGCGGGTTTTTTTTTAGGAGTAACTAAATTAAAAGGGAAGCAAAGACGCTTCAATATAACTAAGATGAACGGTTTTCAGTAACTGTCGACAGCGTGGAAGACAACAAATCACCTTCACATATCTCCCCTTATAATAAATCAAAATTGAATTATAAAACAGCGGTTTGAGAATGGGCTTAAATATATTTCTAAAAAAATTATAGGTATAGGTTGTTTTTTTTTTTGTTAAACAAGCATTTATAAACTACAATAGATTGTTGTTTTGCTCTGAGGGTAAATTTGTTTTAATTGTAGCAAATTTAATCTAATTTAAAAATGTATTAGAGTGATCTTTTGCGAAACGTGCTTTTTTATGGTCAAAATGGGAAAATATAAAAAAAAGTGCTAGTTTTTGGCTGATCCGGGGGGCTGCCGAGGAGAAAACTTGGATTTTGGGTATGAGCTCGAACGGTTGGTCGGAGAAAAAAACCTAAATAATAAAATTTGTAAGAAATTTTATGAACTTTCATTTTAAATAGGAAGATTATTTACAAAAAGTTGATAGTTTTCGAGTTATAAGCAAAAAACAAAAAAATGGAAATTTTCAAATTTTTCTCAATTTTATACAATATTGCGTCATGAAATTTTGGTGGGAGACCTCAGATTTGGATTCAGCGCCCTAAAAAACATATATATGCAAAAAATCAGTTCTACCCCAAAACTTTCCCCATAGGGCCCCATTTAACCACAATTTGACTGGACTATATCTTATAAGTATGTAAATTTAAATATAATCTATCTATACCTATAAACCCTATATATTATACTATATAGGTTTTTAACTTCTAATTCAGACTTTTCCATATCAAATTCAGGATATTAAAAATCAAATCCAGGATGTTTCAAACCGAAATTCAGGATTTTAAAAATTAAAATCAGACTTTTTCAAATCAAATTCAGAATTTATTAATAAACAGTTGAAAAAATAGAAAAAAGTTATATCTGAAGGCGGGCTTCGCAGCTAGTAATTTAATATTGATTGTTTTACGTATTAAATAAATATTATATTTGATAAAACGTTTATTGGAAATCCAAACGTTTTGAAAGAAATTATCTCTTCAAAAATGGAAATTTAGAAAAATGGTTACTTTATATTTTCTTTTTAAATTTTTTCAAATTTCCATTTTTAAAGAGAGAATTTCTTCCGAAACATTTGGATTTCTAATAAACGTTTTTGATATAGTTTTATGTAAAAGCATAATAAAAGTATTGAAATTTTATTTTGTGATTCAATTAATTATCTTGTTATAATTTCAACCAATTATTTTTACATGAATTAATGTATACATTGTATTTGAGCTTCGACTCCTGAGATTACTTCCACCATCGACTGTCCTTGATCATCTTTTTAGTCCTTGTTTTTAATAAGAGGAAAAAACTAATTAAAGAAAAAACCTCTTTTCCGATAATTATTCCAATTCCATTATTCCCTCTGTTTTTTTTTTATAAATTTTATTAAACCAATTATTTTACATGAATTAATGTATACATTGTATTTTAGCTTCGACTCCTGAGATTACTTCTCCACCATCGACTGTCCTTGATTCATCTTTTTAGTCCTTGTTTTTAATAAGAGGAAAAAACTAATTAAATGAAAAAACCTCTTTTCCGATAATTATTTCAATTCCATTATTCCCCAATCAAGTCGATTGGTTTCTCCCTCCCATTCCCTTCATTTCAATCCACCATTATTCCATCTGTTTTTTTTTAAATTTTATTAAACCAATTATTTTACATTAATTAATGTATACATTGTATTTGTGCTTCGATTCCGGAGATTACTTCTCCACCATCGAGTGTCCTTGATTCATCTTTTAGTCCTTGTTTTTAATAAGAGGAAAAATTTAATTAGATAGAAAAAACTCTTTTCCGATAATTATTTCAATTCCATTATTCCCCAATCAAGTTGATTGGTTTTAATTACCTCGTCTATCACCTCTCATCCTTTTATTCCGGATATTCCCTCTGTTTTTTTGTTTTTTTTTATAAATTTTATTAAACCAATTATTTTACATTAATTAATGTATACCTTGTATTTTAGCTTCGATTTCGGAGATTTCTTCTCCACCATCGAGTGTCCTTATTCATCTTTAGTCCGTGTTTTTAATAAGAGGAAAAATCTAATTAGATAAAAAAACCTCTTTTCCGATAATTAATTCAATTCCATTATTCCCCAATCAAGTCGATTGGTGTAATCTTCCTTCCTCTCCTCTCCCTCTCTCTCTCCCATTCCCTCTGTTATAATTTGAATTTAATAATAATAATATTGATAATTAACTATTTGTGGGTTTTAAAATGAATATAAATTGATTAATTAATTAATTGAAATAAAAACAAACATCTGTTTAAAGATATAACATAACAACGTCTTAAAATCTCAATAAATCGATTAAAAAAACATGTTTTCTGCTTTTTTTGAAGGTGTTCTCAAGTTAACGAAACGAAATTCTAATCAATTTTCTCTATTGGAATAATTATAAAGATTTTGTCTCCAGTAGAATTTTCTACGATTGTCTTTTTTATCGTATCTATCAGAATTCAGACATACAGACACACAAAGATAGACAAAATTCATGATTCAAAATTAATTTTATACACGTTTCAATTTTGAAAAATTAATATTTTTAAAAAAATATAAAGACTTCATTAGAATTCATTTAAACTATTCAGTAGTGACTAATAAAATAAAAATAAAAGCAGCTTCAAATGTATAAAAATATATTAAGTGAATATGATAATAATTTGAAGTGATCCTGAAGAAGACTTAAAATAAAAAGTCAAAACGTCGCTTTAACAAATAAAAAGCGTTTCATTAAATTTAATCCTTCTTCAAAATAATTAAATCAAATTAAGGACTTGAATTTGCAATAATTTAAGGATAAAATATTTTTAGAGACTATTAATTTTATCTATATTTTAGTTCTAGGTGTCCATAACTATGACAATATTTGCATAGTTATAAAATAATATTTAGTAAATATTTACCCTGAATCATAATATTTCACAACGATTTGATTAAATCACACAAACTTAATATCAAATATTAAAATATATTTAATCCTCTTAAATTTTATAAACTTTTAAACCTTGGTTTTATATTTCAATTGTTTTTAGTTTCTGAGAGCAAAGCGTTATTCTGTCTCTGTTTTCAATTTTATGACTCAAATTACACCTTTTTCGTGTCAAAATTTTATTGATTGGATACTGTAACACCTCGCTATTTTTTTTTGGTGTCTTTTTAGTCCTTAAAATGCTAATAATAATAAAATGAACAACAAGTAATTGAGTGAGGAAGGCAGCCAGCCATGGTGGGTGGGTGGGATTCATTGATCATTTCTTAGGACCTTATGCCTCCCCTGGGGGGCCAGAGCAGCCTCTACGTGAGTTTATGGAATATTAACCTTTTATTTGGCATGTTTTATGAACTCTCTCTTAGTCATAATTTTATGGCGTTATTTAAATAAACCTCTAACATATTAACATGGGTTGTTTTTATGACTTATAGACATATTCTCTCTACAACTGACAGAAAACGCATAAAGCATTCTAATAATTAATTACAATAACCATTCTACGTAGATACATATATTTATTTCACTAAAAGGAATACTGTAATAATTATAGTTGAACTTTGTTATTTATATATTTAAATTCCCATTCTATTCATGTATAGATTTTAATTGAAACTTTTACGATATTAATTGAAATTTGTTGTCAAGATGTTTAAAAATTATAGCTACACCTTTTCCAAGTGTATTTCAGAAAGATCCAATTGTACATTTGTGTATTTCAGAATTCTCAATTCAATTTCAGAAAATAAATATATACAGGGTGATTCATCAGTCTGTCCTCTCTTTATGACTCTTTTATTTTAAGTCAGATAGAAAAACTCTTCAAATATCATTTATATGATATATTATTGTCTATCCAAGTACCATATACATTTGTATACAGGGTGCTCTGTTTGCGCGGTACAATATGTAACTTTATATTTCTTAATGGAGGGGTCGGGTTAGGCTAAGGGTAGCGTGCCAGCCTGCTAACCAAGTGGACCCGGGTTCGAATCGGACTCGAGGCATCCAGCTAAAATCTGACCCCGGGGTAGAGACAAATTTAAAAAAATACTAAGTAGAAACTAAGTAAAAACAGTTTTCTTTTGTAACTCCTGATGATGGGCTCATAACCCGAAATATATACCTATCGAGATAAAAACTCAAAACATATAAATATTTGTTTTTATTTGTGAAACCCATCTAGAAAAATATATTTTTACTTATTATCTATTAAAATGTTTCACCTGGGGGGGGGGGGTCAGATAGGCTAGGCGGTAGCGTGACAGCGAGCTAACCAGGGGACCCGGGTTCGAATCCGACTCGAGGCATCCACCTAAAATCTGACCCCGGGGGTAGAGACAAATTTAAAAAAAATATAACTAGTATCGTAATTAGGCTGGAAAGGCCGAAAAGCCAAAAAAAAATGTTTCACCTAGAACCGACACCAAATTCTTTAAAGATTACCCTATATATATTTATTTATTTTGGGTCTAAGAATATAAATTAAGACGTTATTTACCTTTATTCGTTCCATAGCTTACTTTGTTAATAATAACATGGTTCACCAGGTCAAACCCACAAAACCATACACCCCTCAGCAGCGCCGCCCCTGGTTTTGCGTTAAACTTTCGAAACACATCCAATGTTAGTTCACCAGATCAAACCCACATGAAAACCATACACCCCTCAGCAGCGCCGCCCATGCCTTTGCGTTAAACTTTCGAAACAGATCATATGTTGGTTCACCAGATCAAACCCACATGAAAACCATACACCCCTCAGCAGCGCCACTTTTGGCTTTGCGTTAAACTTTCGAAACAGTTCCAATGTTAGTTCACCAGATAGAACCGGTATGAAACCCATATACCTACCCCTCAGCAGCGCCGCCCCTGGCTTTGCGTCAAGCTTTCGAAACACATCCAATGTTGGTTCACTAACCAAAAGCGACATGAAAATCATGAACATTGGCGCCCGATATAGCTCCGACATAGATTATATGCCGTTTGCCAATGTTGGTTTTACCTCGAGGGCCTATATAGTTAGTATATAGTTCCGAGTTTTGTGCTACTAGGGTAGTTGATTTAAATATATTTCACCAAGAACCTACACCATTCTCCTTTAACAAAAAAAATACTTAATTATTTTAATTTTAATCGTGAAACTGTTAAAATGATAGCGAAAGGGACGATCTTTCTAAAAAAAATCTTAACAATTTATCGAGAAAGCCGACCTTTTCAATGTGGATTAATGATCCGTGTCTGTTAATAACCGATTGGCTCTCCAGTTAAGCAAATAAATATCGTCCGATATGTCCGCACCCATAATCCCCTTCTCTTGCTCTTATCGTATCTCCTTTTAAGCGTATCCATTTGTTGTTTCTCAATTAAACCGGTTAAAACGACGATTGATCATAACTTAAGACACTCGCTACCGTTTTTTTGCATTCTTTTATATTTTTTGACCATCTAAATAAATTGGGTGGGTGTGGACATTTCTCCGCTGCTGTATTTGTTGTTGATACTCAGGATTGATTGTCTCTAATTGTTTTCGATTGGAAAGTTCTTGGCTTGTCCAAACACGGCAGCCTCCACATATTTATTCATGAGAATATTTGATAATTATTTTCCAAAACATCATCAATAATAGATTTAATAGGTTTCGATTTCCATTTCCACCTATTATATTAATTTTAATGACTGGAATTTATTATTATAGGTTTCGAAAATGTTTTGATCGCTTATGTCGATTGAAATGTTTCGTTTAATTTACATAAATTGATTTCAAACATATAAAATGTGTTTTGATTTAAACACACCAGGTGATTTTACTAATACACCTGATGTCCTCTCTTACGAATAAATTTACGTATCTTATATACAAATTAAAGGCGAAGCTGATTGATTTTGTTTTGCCGAGTGTAGAGGAGTTGTTAATTCATAAAGAGAAGTTAATGAGGTTGTCCTCTGCTTGATCGTTTATATGGGCAGCTTATTATAAGAACAATACAAATTCTCTCTACAGGGTGACAATAAATAACCCGGTTAAACCTTTTGTGGTATAATTTTATTATATAAAATAAATTTAATAAATTAACAATAACATAGACGTTTATTATATTTAGCCGGTTTATCCAATCGGGTAATTAAACACATAAGTATAAAATATTTCTTATTAAAAACACTAATGATGAAGGTCATACATTCGAAATTATACTCTAAAACAAATAAATACAAATCTTTTATAAAAAATATCTTTAAACGTTTAATCAAACCCAAACGTTTCAGGAGAATTTTTCCTTTTAGCACTCGAAATTTTCAAATTAAAAAAGAAAAAAGTTTCTTTTTCTAATTAATCAAAGAAATTAAATATTTTAATATTTATTTCATAAAGCAACATTTGTTTTTTTTTTAAATTAAATTCATGTTACAAAGAGAGAAATTTTCCCGAAACGTTGTTTTTATAAAAGATTTGTATTTATTTTAATTATATATAATAATCAATATTTGCATCAAGCAGTGGAAAACCTCATTGATTTCTCTTTGTGAATGATTTTTATTTTGGTTTAGGTAGAACGGGATTTTACAGGGTGATTCACGGTCGATGGCACGTTAGACGTTTATGGAAAACGGAAAGCAGGATTTTTCTGAAAATTTAAGACTACATTTTCTTACCTGTTCTATCGATCTAAAATATTTTCAGCATTGCGACGTTTCGGCTTCCATCGAAAAGTCGTAGCAACTTTATTTTTTAAAATGGAACACCCCGTATATTAACACGTTTTTAGAACTGTCCTTTTATTAAAATATTTTTTTGTTAATTGTTCTATACCTATCTCTATCGGTTTTCGAGATAAAAATAATTTGTGTTAAATTTGGTCCAAAACATGGCCCTAATTAAACTTAAATAAATTAGTGCTCTCAATTCATGAAAAGTTGATATTTTGGTGGTAGTTTAGACACACCCTAAGTATTTAATTTACGACGAAAAATCGACTCGATATTATATAAGGCGTACTATATGATCAATATTATTTCTGATATTCATAAAAAGGGTCAAAAGTTCGTTTTTTCAAATGCGACCCCCCGTATATTACTCAATAAATTGAAAGACGAAGAAAAATGCTTTAAGACGATATATCATGTCCTTATACCTAAAACATCAAGTTTTCTTAATAAAACCGCTTTTTCGTAAAAAATTACATTTTAATGAATTTAATTTTAACTAACCATGGAAATATCAAGCTTACGACCGACCGTATGTTGACTATTTATAATTAACTTATAAACAGTTTATTGATGATGTTCAAAAAAATCTCACAAAATGATCGCAAATATTGATTATTCAAACGAAGTTCTTATAATACAAAATAAATAATTTCGAAAGAACTTCGTTTGAATAATCAATATTTGAGGTCATTATGGGGGAAAATTTCAAAAATTTAAATTTCTTAACAAAGAAATGCTAATGATGAAATTTTTTTCTTTTATGTTAAGATTTTAAGAAAAAAAAATCTTCTTTTTAGTGTATTTTCACAAGTGTACAGAGAAAATTTTTGTTATTTTTAGTTTTTCGTTAATTTGAAGTATTAACTTGATGCTATATTAATTTAGAAATTAATCAATCATTAGTGATTAATATCTCTAGAACTATATATATAAGAATTTAGTAATTACAAGATTACAAACAAAATTGTTTAAAATTCTTTTTTCATTGATATTATCGACGCATGCGCAATTAAAATAATGAAAATGTGTCTATTTTATAGATAAATAATTACCTAATTGTGAGATATCTAATTTAAATAAAATAAATGTAAGGTGTCAAAAATGGTGAATATAGTGATCGTTGTTTGGCGTCGGCGTCGTTGACGAACAGGATATAGAAAAAGGCGGATTTCCTTCGCATATAATTTATTCGCTTCACTAAATAGAACTTAATTCACACTTGAATAGTTTCCATTGGATTTGTTTCACGTTTGCTTGTTTGTTTGTTTATTCATTTATTTGTGGAATGGATCTAGGTGTGGATGCGTGGGTGGGAGAATTCAACGTCCTGTATATACATATTCATACCTAAAAAGAAAAACTATATTATATAATCTTTCAAATTTCAAATTGTCATATTAAAAAAATAAAAATTGAAGAAAAAAATGAAAATATTTTCAGAACTCGGTACGCTATGCCCAAATTGTACAGTGCGAGGATAGTGGATTATTTTGAGTTAAAATTTTCAAATAAATAAATTTAAATAGGCTGGTATAATAATTCAATAAAGTACTTATAATTTTATTTTTTTATTTTTAATATTTATCCATTTAAACCATTTATTTTAATATGAATTTATGCATACATTGTTTTTTAGCTTCGACTCCGGAGATTACTTCTCCACCATCGAATGTCCTTGATCATCTTTTAGTCCTTGTTTTTAATAAGAAGAAAAAAACCTCTTTTCCGATAATTCAATCATTCTTTAATATTTATCTTTTTTTTTATATATAAATTTTATTAAACCAATTATTTTACATGAATTAATGTATACATTGTATTTGAGCTTCGACTCCGGAGATTACTTCTCCATCATCGACTGTCCTTTATCATCTTTTTAGTCCTTGTTTTTAATAAGAGGAAAAAACTAATTAAATAAAAAAACCTCTTTTCCGATAATTATTCAAATTCCATATTCCTCATCTCAATCAATCAACCCGTCTTTAATATTTATCAATTATTTTACATGAATTTATGCATACATTGTTTTTGAGCTTCGATTCCGGAGATTACTTCTCCACCATCGAGTGTCCTTTGATCATCTTTTAGTCCTTGTTTTTAATAAGAGGAAAAAACTAATTAAATAAAAAAACTCTTTTTCCGATAATTATTTCAATTCCATTTATTCCTCCCCATGCTCCCTCTTTAATATTTATCTTTTTTTTTTATTATTTATCTAATTTAATTAAACCAATTTTTTTACATTAATTAATGTATACATTGTATTTTAGCTTCGACTCCGGAGATTACTTCTCCATCATCGAGTGTCCTTGATCATCTTTAGTCCTTGTTTTTAATAAGAGGAAAAAACTAATTATAGGAAAAAAACCTCTTTCCGATAATTATTCGTACATATATTGCGGAAATTAATCCATCCAATTAATTTCCTCCTCGAATCTCCCAGTCCTCTTTAATATTTATCTTAACATAATTTAAATATATAGTAATTTTTATAATAAATTATTAATGGGTTTTAAAAATATATGTATATATAAGCCAATTTATTTTATGTATAAAGTGAAATTGAAAAAGGCGCCTCTGTTTACTTTTATTATAACAACGACTTAAAATATCAATATAATCATTTAAAAAATATATATATTTAGGATTTTTGAACACGAAGTTCTAAAGAGAGGCTGATTTCTTAACAGTTTTCTGCATTATAAATATAAACATTTTGTAAGTAACTGGAGACCGTACCGAATTGTAAAAAGTTTTCAATTTCTGGTAGAAATATTCAAAAAAATATATTATAAATATATTATAAATTTTTATAATATGTAGATTTATTGGATGATTGTATTTAGTAAGTGAGCTAAATTTTATAAATTATATTATTAGTAAATTAAAGTTTTGTGCCAATTTTCAGTTTGTACAGTTTTTTTCAATCAGTTTTTTTTAATTAAATTTATTGAAGAAAAAATTGTCAACATATTGGAGTTATTATAAAAGCATTTGTAGTCGGTGAATAACAAACTTATTTTTATTAAATATTTTTACATATATTCAATTCTAACTGGAGAACGTACCGAGTTGTGAAAAAGTTTTCACTTTTTCCTCTAATATCTGAATGAAATATTAAAAAAAAAAAATATCGAATTGTTAAAATATGTTGAGTTATTGGATGAGTATAGGGAGCTGAAATTTGACACAGTCTATTAATAAACTGCATCTTTGTGCCAATTTTCAAGTTTTCTAGCTTAAAGTATTTGTTCAAGAAAAATATGCCAACATGCTAGAGTTATTGGAGAAAATCAGCACTCGCGCTCGGTGAATAACAAACATATTCTAATGGACAGAAAAATTGTTGTTCACCAATAGATTTCAGAGAGGTGAATGTGTAATGAATTGTTGCTATTTTATTAATTCTATGAATAATTATCAACCCTATTGTGATTTACGTCTAAGAATTAGATTATTTGAAGGGTAATTGCTCGGCGAATAACAAACATATTCTTATGGATAGAAAAATTGTTGTTCACCAATATATTTCAGAGAGGTGAATGTGTAATGAATTGTTGCTATTTTATTAATTCTATTAATAATTGTCAACCCTATCGTGATTTAGGTCTAATAATTAGATTATTTGAAGGGTAATTTCTCGGTGAATAACAAACATATTCTTTTGGACATAAAAATTGTCGTTCACAAATGGATTTCAGAGAGGTGAATGAATGTGTAATGAATTGATGCTATTTTATTAATTGTATGAATAATTATCAACCCTATTGTGATTTACGTCTAAGAATTAGATTATTTGAAGGGTAATTTCTCGGTGAATAACAAACATATTCTTTTGGACATCAAAATTGTTGTTCACCAATAAATTTCAGAGAGGTGAATGTGTATTGAATTCTATTAATTCTATGAATAATTGTCAACCCTAACGTGATTTACGTCTAATAATTAGATTATTCGAAGGGTAATTGCTCGGTGAATAACAAACATATTCTTTTGACATAAAAATTGTTAGTTCACTCAATAAATTTCAGAGAGGTGAATGTGTATTGAATTCTATTAATTCTATGAATAATTGTCAACCCTATTGTGATTTACGTCTAATAATTAGATTATTTGAAGGGTAATTTCTCGGTGAATAACAAACATATTCTTTTGGACAGAAAGATTGTTGTTCACTAATAGATTTCAGAGAGGTGAATGTGTATTGAATTCTATTAATTCTATGAATAATTGTCAACCCTATTGTGATTTACGTCTAATAATTAGATTATTTGAAGGGTAATTTCTCGGTGAATAACAAACATATTCTTTTGGACAGAAAGATTGTATGTGCACCAATAGATTTCTGAGAGGTGAATGTGTATTGAATTCTATTAATTCTATGAATAATTTGTCAACCCTATCGTGATTTACGTCTAATAATTAGATTATTTGAAGGGTAATTTCTCGGTGAATAACATACATATTCTTTTGGACATCAAAATTGTTGTTCACCAATAAATTTCAGAGAGGTGAATGTGTATTGAATTCTATTAATTCTATGAATAATTGTCAACCCTAACGTGATTTACGTCTAATAATTAGATTATTCGAAGGCAATTGCTCGGTGAATAACAAACATATTCTTTTGACATAAAAATTGTTGTTCACCAATAAATTTCAGAGAGGTGAATGTGTATTGAATTCTATTAATTCTATGAATAATTGTCAACCCTATTGTGATTTACGTCTAATAATTAGATTATTTGAAGGGTAATTTCTCGGTGAATAACAAACATATTCTTTTGGACAGAAAGATTGTTGTTCACCAATAGATTTGTAGAGAGGTGAATGTGTATTGAATTCTATTAATTCTATGAATAATTGTCAACCCTATTGTGATTTACGTCTAATAATTAGATTATTTGAAGGGTAATTTCTCGGTGAATAACAAACATATTCTTTTGGACAGAAAGATTGTTGTGCACTAATAGATTTCAGAGAGGTGAATGTGTATTGAATTCTATTAATTCTATGAATAATTGTCAACCCTATCGTGATTTACGTCTAATAATTAGATTATTTGAAGGGTAATTGCTCGGTGAATAACAAACATATTCTTATGGACAGAAAAATTGTTGTTCACCAATAAATTTCAGAGAGGTGAATGTGTATTGAATTCTATTAATTCTATGAATAATTGTCAACCATATCTTGATTTACGTTCAATAATTAGATTATTTGAAGGGTAATTTTTTTAAATTTAATTTATGCATGAACTAAAGAAGGTTTTGTTAAAACAATATAAGATATAAATTCTATTTCACGTACAATGCATTTATCATAAACAGCCAGGCACAAATTTTGAATTTTTAAATAATAAATCACTGTTATTAATAAAACGAGGCATTAATTAATTATGATTAGCCGAATGGGAGGATGATGATTCAATGTGTGTATAATACGGGTAAAGGGTAAAAGAGGAATCGAGGGGGCTTAAATATAAAAGGGGGAGACGCCGAGAGAACTCTCGAATTTTCAATTAACTTCTCGTATCTTGATTTATTAAAAATAAATGATAAGCATATAGAACCAACCAAGTTTGTTCTGGTTTCTAGTTTGTTTTGTTACGATTAAATTAAATAATAGAATTTGTGTGTGTGTGTGTGTCTGTGTGTGTTGTTTAATTTAATATGTATTGTCTCTTTTAAATATTGCCAAATAAAAAAAGAGTAAACACAATTTAAGAGGTTGTAATGATCAAGTACGTAGTATTATGTTTATCTTTTGGCAATCGGAAAGATTAGCATGCTTGTTCTGCCCTTCATTTCCTCTTCAGATAAGGGTGGATTTATATTTAGACTTTTAGGAAATGAATTTCATATATTCAATCAAATAATAATACATGACAGAATAACAAACAACAACTTCTTCAGATTCTATAGTTTTTTCTGATCTTCAAAAATACAATAATACCGTGAAGGGTGCGTTCCAAATTTTAATAAACGAAATAGCCAGGAATGTTTTATAAAATTTTATAATTTTTCTAATTAATATAACAAATAATAATTGCTATATCAATGAGAATTGTTTTTGACCGCGCTTATTTGAAAAATAAGCTACTGCGGATTACGCTATTGGAGTCTGCGGAGTCTTAAGTCTGGGATGTTTTAGAATTTTCGTAGGACCTAATAGCCCTGTATATAGAGGATTCAAAAAGTGGTTCAACTTACATTAATTTCGGGAAAATATTTTTTTTCTAGGATGGTTTGGTATAGTCTGGGTATGCCAAATCTAAGTTTACCACCTCGAAAGGTTGGGGGACAATTTTTGGTGACCGAAAAACCTCGAAATTTTCGGACTTTTTCCAGTTTTTTGCTTATAACCCGAAAACGGTCCATATTTTGTAAATAACGGTCCTTTAGTAAATTAAAGAGGACAAAATTTCGCGTCGATTAAAAAAGATAAAAGCAAAATTGATCCAGTAGTTTGATTTTTTATGAGGATCCAAAAAATCTTTTGAATATTCCCAAAACTCGCACTTTCTTCGATTTTTTCCCATTTTGACCATGCAGGAGCAGGTTTTCGACAAAGACCACTCTATATATTTTTAAACTAGATTAAACAAAGTTTTATTTTATTTGGATAATGGTAACCCGTGCTGCAATGAGGTTGAAATTTTGAAGAACTGCAATTTTTGCATTTCTCAGTAATTTTTTTGCTTTAGTTAAAAACGATATATTAATATTATTTTTCATTTTAAATACAGTTAAAAAAAGTTGATTTTTATTTGTAGCCAGAATTTAGATAAAAGTAAAATAATATTTTTTTTTTAAACGTTTTGATCCGCTTCTGTCATCATCAAGGTATCGCTGTGAATAAAGTTTTTAATTTAATTGCATTTAAAAATAATAATAATAATATTATAAACAGAGGTTTCTTTTTATTGGCCCTCTTGAGCCCCTGATGAAGGTGGGATGATCCTCCGTTTCGTCGGGTTTTTCAACAGAATAAAAATGATCTAATAATTTCTTTTATATTCGGAATTTGTAGATTTCAATAATCTTCGCATCAATTTAACATTGAATCTACAACTCTGTATTCATTAGAAAATACCTGTAATTAATTAAAGTTATTAATTATATATATATATATTTTTATTATTAAACGAATTATTTTACATGAAATAATGTATACATTGAATTTGAGCTTCGACTCCGGAGATTACTTCTTCACCATCGTCTGTCCTTGATCATCTTTTTTAGTCGTTGTTTTTAATAAGAGGAAAATACTAATTAAAGAAAAAAACCTCTTTTCCGATAATTATTCCAATTATTCCAATTCCATATTCTCCAAAAATCTCTTCCCTCCAATCCATTCATATATATATATAATAATATTTGTAATAGATTATTAGTGGATTTTAAAATTAAAAAAAAAATTATTAATAAAAGGAAATCGAAAAAAATTTAATTGTAAATTTTTATTGACACACCCACTAGTGAATAATTAGTTTAAATAAGAAAAAAACTTATTAAATTAAAATTACTCTAAGATGATCGATTTCTCTATATTTTACCTCAATAACAATTTAATCTTTTGAAATACAGTGAAAAATTCAATAATCATTAGCATGCTGAAAAAAGAAAACCCTATCAACACAATCATATATCAAAAAGTGTATTTTTTTTTTAATGTAAGTTTTTAAGTACGTTTAGGTAAAGTGAATTTGATACTTAAATTTAATCATATAAGTGATTAACAAATTTGGAATATAATTATACAATAAAATTGAGTTATTTTTATTTTTATTTTTATTTTTTTTTAATTTAAATGAATTCGTTTGAATAGGTTGAATTTTCTCTATGGCCAAGTCTCTCACATTATATATATATATAGATTCGGATCCCGTAAAGGTAGATATCGATAAATAAATTCCTTAAAAGCCCCCGTAGGTACAAAAGAAATTTTAATCTCTACTGGAATTTCATTCTCGTTTCTTTTTTTTTGGCCTCCTCGTTTATTTATTTATTTGAAAACTAGCCTGCCGTCTCAGGATTCTCTTTCTTTCTCTATTCAAAAATAACAATTTCTAAAAACGCAAGTCTTTTGTTATCGTATTTGTTGAAATTTTTACGGGTGGTTTTTAATTTTTCAAGCATATAGAGGGGTTGAATGAATACTCACCCCCTCCACCAGGTGTCTGGAATAATTATTCAACACAAGTACTAACTACTTAGGGCGTTTTCCTTGACGAGGAGATTTCAGCCACCCTTTCGAATACTATGGAAATGTTTAACGGTGAGAATCTTAACAGAGGGGATTCTGTACGTGTATTACCTACCGCAAGAAGGGTTTCAGTTTCCACTTTCCCTCTAGCTTAGATTTTATCTCAAACCCCGCTGATAGAAATAACAAAAGTATTTAAAAAAAAGTCTAAGATTTAATCAATCAAGACAATTTATTAAATTATTTATTCATTTTATTATAGTTTATTATTATTATTATTATTATTATTATTAATGTGAAATGTAGCTAATTTCATGCCATTGAGAAAAATCTAGAAAAAAGCTCGTAACAGAATTATATACAAGTATTGGTTTAGAGATTTTCATATTACGATATTTTATAATATATAGTACCTACCTAGAAGACAAAGCATTGTTTATTAATATTGTTGTATTTAATTATTGATTATTTAATCAACCACTTGTTTTGTTTTGATTCAACCACATGATTTATTTTTATTCAACCATCTGTTTATAAAAATCTATTAAAATATTTTTTCCCAAAATTGAGACCTGTTTATACCTATAATACCTATAGGTATATTTTTTAATAAATTCTTGATTATTTTTTATTCTATTAAATAAATCTATTTATTGATTTATTTATTGATACTCTGAGACGAGTCGCCTCATAGACCAGAAAATACAAAAGACTGAGAAATTTATGTTACAACTGGCAATTTTTTATAGCAAGATACTGTTATTGCACGTAACCACAATACTAATAATACAATCAGAATAAATACAATACAATACAGTTATTAAAAAAAAACATTAATAAAATAATTCAAATGTTTCTGGGGGAAAAGATATATTTATAGTAGGTAAATATTTGTCGAAATTATTTATATAAATCGGTTAAAAATTGCCTGGAGAAGTAGCCCACAGTATCTCTCCAAAATATTTAGATAAAATGACCTAAGCCAGCTCATTGTCCGTGTGCATACAAAAGAGTAAGGAAACTTTTCAAGAACCCAAATTTACCATTCGTTCAATGAAAATTAATTAAATGATTTACCAAAATGATTATTTCTAAATTTCAAACCTGATTAGACTGATTCCTCGAAAAGATAGTTAATAAATACATTTTTATTAACACACCTGTGAATAATTGCTTTAATTAAGAAAAAATCCTATCGAATTAAATTTACCTAAGATGGAACTGACAGATCGATTTCTCGACCCAAAAACCCACTAAACAGTAATTTCCATCGAAATCGATTCTATGTATATAGCAGTGGTGTGCGGTCCATGGATGCTATGGATGGGGCGCATTCCTAAAATTTCAAACATTTAGAGTATTTTCATAAATATATATAAAGCTCGACTTCAAAATTTCAGAAGGATCTTTAAATCTTCAAATTATTATCCGTTATTGTAAAAGCCATTCTTTGTTTAAGAAAAGTATATTGGTTCTAGAAATGAAAATAAAATTGTTGCATAGTTTAAAGGAGCGATTTTAAAATGAATTAGATTTTTCCGAAAAGGGCACGAATAGAAGGTTTCAAGTCCCTGTCTGCGTATATCTTCCAGTTCAAGCATGTCAAAGACAAGTTCAGACCAGTTTTAGTCGAATAAAAATTGTTCTTTGCGGAGGAACTATTAAAATAGTAAGAATACAAAAAAGGAATAAATAAAGATGACTCGGGAATTTCTAGACTAATCCATTTTCAAAGAACTCTCTCAATCTACTCTTAATCAAACGAGCAAAAATTGTCTATTTGTTCGTATATTTGTTTGTATCTTAGTTCTATTTTGAAAACGGCTATACCGATTTTGATGAAACCAACTTGTTAACAAGTCTTGAGGATGAGAAAACGATCTGACTAGGTCTGGACCTCGACAAATTTCATCTTAATTGATCTTTTCTTAATTAAAATAATTATTTATAGATGAAAATCTCAATAAAATAGTTTGTTTACTTTTTTTCAATTATCTTTTATTTATTAATTGTTTTTTCTAATTTTAAAACCCACTAATAGTTTATAGAAAATATTAATATATATATATTAAAATTAAACAATTTAATTGGTTATAAATTCGAATATTAAATCCCACAAAGAGTTAATAGGAAATATGATTATGTATTAGAATTTGCCAATTTAATTGATTATTATAAAACTCGATAAATTGTTATTTAATTAAAAAAATAATTATACGGAATTTATTTATATACCTATATATACATAATCTGTGGGCCACTAGAAATTTAGAAATGCAAAAATTAGAGTGGGGATGGGTGCAATTTTTATTAATATACAACTATAAGCAAAAAGTTGCCGAGCATGGCTCGGTGGCTCCAGGCACTATACTATTATAAGATCGTAAATAACTAAGAGTACTATAGACAAGTAAAAGCTTGCTTATAGCAATAGAATTAGGAGAAATTTAAGATTTTCTTATAACGAAAATGATGCCGTATTTGCTGAAATTTGCAAAAAAAGCAAAGATTAAAATAAAACTGTATATACGCATTCATAATAAAATATTAATTAAAACAGGAATAGCAGGAAATTGGACAATAAATAAAAAACAGAGTAAAAATGAAAGTTTTTGCCGAGAGTAGCAGAATTTTTATATATTGAAGGAGACAATAAAAGAGTGTGTCTTCTGCTGGAATTATACATTTTATTTATTTATAACGAGACTATAGTTTCGAGGGCTTTGCCCTCTTCATCAGTCTATTACAATGGATTCTATAGTCTCGTTATAAATAAATAAAATTTATAATTCCAGCAGAAGACACACTCTTTTATTGTCTCCTTCAAAAAACAGAGTCTTTATTAATTGGGCCAGACTTTTCGTCGATTTATTTAGACTTCCTCAGTGGCTAAAATGATAAAATAGGAAATCAGAAAAAAATTCATAAATACATTGATTAAAGATAATTAAAGAAAGTTATAAATACACAATATTTTTTTAAATGAAAATGATGAGAGAAGGAGTTACACCGAAAATGTGCATCCCCTAATGTCCTGGCTTGGCCCCTCCATCAAGAAATTTTACTATCCGACGAAACATCTTGAATCTTTTCTATTATATCTACAATACATTCCTGGCCTCAATTACTCAACAATCTTGAACTTTTTTCTCCTTTTAACAATTAAAAAATAAAAAATTCACAAAAAAAAGTGTGTGTGTTTACTTATGTACACGAGTTAGAAGTTATACTTCTTTGGCGTCTGAAAAAAATTTCAAAAAACAAAACTGCGGTAAAGATCGAAGAAAAATATTAAAATTAATCAAAAAGGTTTTATTTCAGTAAAAATAGCTATACAGTCAAAATAAACAATCATTAATTATCATGTGAACGAGTCAAATATATAAAGATACGTTTAGAATTAGATTTGACAAACAGAATGATTAAATATTTATTAAAAAATAATTAACTCTCCAGTAATAATTCTAGATATAATACTTACTTGCAGAATTAACCTCTAATATTTGAAAACACTCTCAAAGTTTTTACACAGTTTTTGTAACTGACAAATTTATATATTATTTAAAAAATATAATATATAATTATTAAGAATTGATTATTAATATAAATAATATATTTCACATCCACATCAACTGGCTTATTGAATTTGAAAATATCAACACGTTTTGTTAGATTCCTTGCAGTCATTTAAAGCAGTGGTTCTTAACCTTTTTAAGCCGCGACCCACATTTGGGAAATATGTTCATGTCGCGACCCAAAAAAGTCAAATTTTTATATTACATTTTTTAAAAAATTTTCTTAATTTTTACAATGATGACCTTTTTTTTATTCAGATATAAAATTTTTTAAAGAATTAAGATATAAAAAGGTACTTTTCGATGCAAGGAAAATTTAAGAAAAAAATTACGTATTTTAAAAAGTATTGAGAAAATTAAGAAATATTTTTATTGTTTTAATTAATTAAAATAAAATTTCAAAAAATGAAGGTTACTTTTTTGGACAGCATCCCTGACTGGTATATAGGTATACATAAGAAATGGTCATGAAGAAAAAAAAATTTGATATTAAAAAAACACTTAAGTATAGGTACTTTTAGTTAAAGAATCGAATTCTGAAGATATATATATATATAATAATTTTATTTTATTATATTTATTTTCTTATATAGGAAATAGTGAATAATTTTGTAGTCTTATAAAAGTAGGATGAAAATTTTTTGGAGGTTAATCTGTATTCTATATTTAGGTTTGTCTCTAAACAAGGAACAGGAATGCTCCGGTATGTTTTTAGAAAAATAATGGACAGGTGGGGAGAAGAGGGGAGGGGAGGGGAGGGGCTGCCAAGCCGTCTGGAAGAAGAGTTGGCAAAACTCGCTTGAAAACCTAAACCTATATCCAACAACCTGCCAGAGACCAATTAACCATGGCAGGCCCCTCCCCCCTCCCGCCCCCTCACCCCCTTTCAAGAAACAGAATTATTTCATTTTTTTTTTTGTTTTCACTCTTAATAAAATTCCACTCTGTATTTGAGAGTTCGTGAAAAAATGTCCAATTGAAAATATTTACATTGGTGGAATATTTTTGATTAAATGTTGTTATCAAGAGAGAGAGGGCTGGAGGGGGATATAATGATCCCGTTATGCTGGGAATGTTTAACATTTCATTGCGTTTCTATATATTTTCATTGGGGAAAGTTTTATTTACGAAGAAGAGGAAATCGAGAAATTCCCTTCACATCTGTATAAATTATATATAAATATATAGTACCTACCTACCTGGAAGACCGAGCTTCTCTCGGGTTTTAGCTAGTGTTTATTTGTACAACCAATTGTTTTGTTTTGATTCAACCACATATTATTCATTTTTTTTCAATCACTTGTTAATAACAAGTTTAATTATAAAAACTATCAAAATATGTTATTTTTCACAAAATTGACCCTCTAACTTATATAAAATATATTTCTAAATAAATTCTTGATTATTTTTTATTCTATTAAATGAATAAGGTATCCTGATAGTGGGGCCTTAGCAAGAAAACTACAATGAACTTGTTAAGATCTTGTTGAAGTGTTATCAGGTGCAATATGACCTTAAAAATTCATATTTTACACTCGCATTTGGACTATTTTCGCCCGTAACTTGGGAGCGGTTAGTGAAGAATGAGGTAAGAGATTTCACCAGGATATTTCTGTCTTGGAGAAACGATATTCAGGAAAATCGGTACAGGACATGTTGCAGACTATTGTTGGAACCTCAAGGGAGAGATTTCTTCTGACAATTACAAGCCGCAGAGTTAAAGAAAGAAATTTTGAAAATGCGAGTAAAAATGTGTTTTTCCCCTTTTTTGCATGAAATTTCTTCATTGAACAGTCAAAATCGATCCTATACATATTTTTTAATTTTTTTATATTTCATAGTTATTTATTTGAATATTTAAATCTTATTTCATGAGCAAACAAACAAAAATAATTTAAAATTTTGAAGTATTATTACAAAGGAATTAAATTTTTATTAAAAACTAAAAATGAAAATCTAAGGAAAACGATAGGTGATACAGCATTTTTACTTTCAGATTTGGATTCAGCGGGGTCAAATTATAACTAATCACCTATTTTCATTCAAAGAAACAAAAAAAAAAAACTGAATTTGTTCATCAGTGTTATCATGCAATTTCCCGATGTTTTACAACACGTCAGTCTTTTGAAATATTATTGGTCAAAACGACCAAAAATGCCATTTTGATCTATTTTAGAGTCCCATTAGATATTAAACAGCAATATTTGAAATCAAAATATTTTGTTGACGTAATAGAAAACGGTTTCTTCTTTGATTTTCAAATTACCATTTGTTTTTAGCTCTATTAGAACTTGAGTTATAACTAAAAAACTAAAACTACGTGATTATAAAGGATATAATAAACATAGATAAAAACATAAGGTCTTAGTTTTTTAGTTATAACTCGAGTTCTAATTGAGCTAACAACAAGTGGTAATTTGAAAATCAAAGAGGAAGCTGTTTTCTATTACGTCAATGAAATATTTTGATTTCAAATATTGCTGTTTAACTCTACTGGGACTCGAACAATAGTTCAAAATGGCCTTTTACGTCGTTTTGACCGATAATATCTCTGACCTGTTGTAAAAAATCGGGAAATTGCATGATAATCAGCGTATAAAACTCTAATAGAATACATTGTTAAGTTTACGGAAAGAAATTTTTGTTTAATTTTTGTCGAGCAATGTAATTTATACGAAATGTTTTCGCAGAACCCAAATCCAATTTCTTTTCCTTGTCTGTTTAATTAGAACTTTTGGTTGATTTATTTTATTTCAAACCTCCGCCCTTCTGGTATGTTTTTTCTTCGAAAATATCCCAGCTGACTTACTTGATGGATTGGTGGCTGTTGTTCTTTGAATTTGGGAGGACGTGTGTCTGTCCGTCCGTATGTCTGTCTGTCCCCTGAAGGCGGATTTCTTTCTTATCCTTTTCTGCCACTAGAACTCTCTTCTTTTTATCTCTTAAATGGTCAACACTTCAACCAATAATGACTCAATTAACATTTAGAACAATATAATACTTGTTTATTAATGTAAGGCATTCGAAAATCTGTTCATAAAAGCTTTCAACAAGTGTGTCTAACTTTGAAATGTTGTTGTCTGATACAATTATTATACACATGTTGTTCTTTCTTTCTAAACAAATCTCTTCAATATCATTTTTTAAGATGAATCAAATAGTAATCAAGAATTGAAGGTGACTTTAATGAGTGGATGGAAATATTTACTCATTAAGATTTTTACGGTGTATTTATCAGATTTAAAGATTAAACATACCGGAATGTTAGACTTAGAGATATATATTATTAATATAAATCATCGTTTCTCTGAATTTTATGGGACTATCAATTTGAAATTTGATGGATAAATTTTTAATAAAATCACACACACGGGCCATTTCGCTATAATTTGATTTTTTAAATTTTTAATATATAATAATATTTCAAATATTGGTGGATTTTTTAAAATCAATAAATAGATTAAATAAAAAATGGAATTGAAAAACACTTGTTTATGCTTGTTTCATAACAATGCCTTGAAATGAAGGTTAACTACTGCCATCTAGTCTCCAAGTAAGTAAGCTTTCCAATAAATACATACATACTCTTTAGTTTATGAATATATATTAAATTATAAAAAATTTTAATTTCAAGATTTTTAGACCCCCTCTCCCCCTGTGTCACATTCTGTCACATTTTCATTGAGGCCCCTTGCAAGGGCGGATCCAGGGGGCGGAGGGGGCGATCGCCCCCGCATACAGGGCTGTGCCTGGCGGGAGTGCAACACGTGCGCCGCACGCAGAGGCCAAAAAACGGCGGCCAAATCGACAGGGAATTTATAACAATTTTTTTTTTTTAATGAACTTAAAATATGAGATATGAAATTTGTAAAAAAAAAATTTCTCTCTGACCCCCCCCCCCCCCGCTTGGACAATTCGATCGCGACACATTTTCGAGATAAAAAGTAGATATTATATACATCGGCCGCCTTATATACATTCTCCCCCGCCCCATAAAAAATTCCTGGATCCGCTCTTGGCCCCTTGTATTGTGACGTCCCACTATCACTTTTGTTAAAAATTGCTTGCTTAGAATTTTTTGTCTAGATTTATTTTACTAACATTATTTTCAGGTTTAAATAATAATAACAGGAAATCTAAAAAATATATTTGAAAATTTTTTTAATTTGACTTCTATGACATCACAATTCTTAAAATCCCCGGACCCCCTTGTCACATTTTGTCACAAATCTGAGATAACCGCTCCCCTTTACCGTGTGACGTAATTTATGTGCGGCCTCTTATAGTTTATTACAAAATATTTAAATTTTTTTTAATTAATTAAGAAATTGAATTTCTTTCAACTTAATTAAATAAAAAAATAAATTTTGAAAATTTTTATTAAATTTAAATTTATTTAATAAGCTTAGTTATCATATTAATAAAATTTTCAAAACTATTCAAAACGTTAATCTAGTGTCTTAAAAAAACTGAGAATAGTTTAAAGGCATTACAATACCTCTTATATATATATATTTAAAGTGTTTAGTATAATATCAAGCCCCTGAAAAAGTCTTAATTAAAAACGAAACGTTGCGAATTGATATATGTATTTTTCTTCAAATGCATATTCGATTCCGAACTTGGGTTATTACTATAGGGAGGGCATTATCCTCTTCAATGTAATTTTTCTGTGGAAATTTTTCCCATTGGTGGTTTCCCATTGCCTTCCTCTGAATTTACAAAGCCGAGATTCGATCCTGAGTCAACCACCTTAGCCACAACTCTAAAGTACGTATTACCGTGTCAAATATTTATTTATTTATTTAGTTCATTATTTTCTTGAAAAAATCTTTCTATATATATATAGGTATATACTATAATTTATTTTTTTATTTTACCTTTTTCAACCAAGTTTGTTTGTTTTTATAATCAGGTGAATTCACCTCTATATCGATCAAAACCAAGTTTTTTTTTTGTTTTTAAATCCTGTTTGCTCATTGGAATCTTTTCTACTCTTTCTCTCTCACTCTACTGTATTTTAGTCTTAAATGATACTAATAAATAAAAAGTTTGCGGATTTATATCATATATATATATAAACGCTTACAAATCCCATTAAAAATAATTCGCTTCATTAAAACCACATAACTGTACTAACTATAGCATTTTTTATATATAATCTCTATTACTACTATATAAATAACTAAATATCTTTCCATTAAATATATTTAATTATTTATTATAGAAAAAACGGTTTATCTATCCTGGTCTTCTTCTTCTATATTAATATAATTATAAAGAATAGGATGCGGAGAGCTTTTAAAAACAAAATTATTTATTTATTTTGTTTTTTGTTTTTTAATCAACCAGAAGTTAGCAATGTATTACGGTTAGTTTAAACGTTCTAAATAGTATTATTAATAAAATGAAAATTAATTTATTAAAAAAAGAATATTTTAGTTTGAAATTATAAGCAAACGTTAATTTTTTTTTATTAAAGTTGGTATCGAGAAATAAGGACTAGATTTTTATTTTGTTGCCAACGTTTCATCAACTTTGTTGACCTCTTCAGGGCTCTAAAAAGTTTTTTATATCTATTGAAATGGTTTTTGAGATTAATTTTGATTATGATTTGAAAAATGTTATAATCTGTATTAATTGAGGCCTTGTCACTTTTTAGAGCCCTGAAGAAGTCAAACAAAGTTGATGAAACGTTGGCAACAAAATAAAATTATTTGCATAAAAATTTAGTCCTTATTCCCCGATAACAACTTTAATAATTGAATCGATGGACATATGGTAACTAATCAAAATAGTTCATTTTTTAAGGATGTTTTTTTTTTTTTTTATTAATTTAAGTATATTTAAAAATGTCTAAAACGTAGAGAAAATTATTTTTTAAATTTAAATAAAAAAAAAAAGAAAATGAAAATTTAATTAAGTACTTAAGTATAAAATTATAATCAGACGTTAATTTTTTAAAATAAGTATTTTTTCTTATTTTTATATTTAAAACCCAGTAACCTATATTCCCAGTCAAATATTTATTTATTTTTCTTGACCATGGCGGTTTTCTGCCTATTTATTTATTTATTTTTTATTCATTGACTACGGCAACTTCCTGTCTACTTTATTTATTTGAATGTTTTTTAAATTATTTTATATTTAAACAACAATTTCTTTAAACCCAGTGACATATTCTATTTATTTTTTGTTTTATTTAATTGATTATTTATTTATTTATTCTTCCCAGTGAATTTATTTATTTATTTTTATTGTTTTGACGATGTGCGGTATTCCCTTTTTTATTTGTATTATTATTATTATTTTTAATTCTTGGTCGCACATACTAAGGTTTCACACCGTTCTGCTGTGGCCACACCCTGAGCCACTCAACCGGATCCCGAGTGGGAGGATCGGAGGGCTATAAGGGGAGATGTTGAGGCCCTACAAAAAATGTCTGAATCTTAGAAGAAATTATTTTTAAATATAAATTTAAATAATTAAATAAGAGAGATTTTACGTTTTTAAGTCAGTTTCTAGGATTTTACTAGAGAGCATTTGCTTAGTATATTGCGTTATGGATTATTTTTATTATGTCAGAAGGGTTGTTTCTCCCCTTTGTTAAGTGAAGTTGAATGCCAAGAAAATCGAATCCGACCACTTGGCTTGCCCACCGAGGCATTCGGTTCAATTCCCGAAGGGAAGGAACAATCCTTCTGCATAATAAAAATAATCCATAACATTTCGGATCTAGAAATTGAAAATTTTTCTTGATTTTCTAGAGTAATGAGAAAATAGACGACGTTTGATATCAGATTGCGAAATAATTGCCGATTATTATATATAGGAAATTTACAATTTACAAGTGTAGCGAAAAATGAACATATTTCTGAAAAAATTGGATCGAAAGGATTTTGATATTAAACGCTTTAATTAGAGTCGCTTACTCTGTCAGCATCAATCTTGGTCTAGAAGTGAGGCTTTCTAAATACTAAGAGATCTTCGAACTTCAGACATCTTCCGAAGGTTTCTTCATAAATTTTCGAATAATGTTTCTGGTCCAAATTTTTAGTTGTTAAATGAGCATCTTCTGGAGCGTGTGCCCTCCAATCTCCAGGATGGGAGAAGCCTGGAGGGCTCTTCTGGGATTAGCCCCATGCCAAATGGTCCATCATTTCAAGTAGTCCAGAGTGGATGGTGCTGTGCTGACATTTCATGCAGAGAGTGGCAGGGACCACTGGACAGCATGCACAAAAAACGGAGTGAAGGAGATGGAAGTCCTGCCTGCAGAGCGCTTTTCCAGAAGCGAGTTTGGGTCTTCGACTTCTCTGTGGTGGCTCTCATTTCTTCATTCACTCTTTAGCCTCTAAAGTTTGACAATTCCAATCTACGCGACGAAACATCCTCTTTAATCAAAGAGGAAACATGTGAAGAAAAAGTACATTATATATTTTTAAAAATTCTCTATGTAGTTCATCTTAATTTGTAAACTAATTTGAAATATTTGTGATAGACTTTGATGATGAAGGCAATGCCTTCGAAACTATAGTCTCCTAGAAACAATTAAAAATTATTTTTATTTTACAAAATACCAGAAGAACTTCTCTGATTTTATTTTTATTTTTAACCTAGATCCTTTTTATTTAAACTTTATAATACATTGTTGGATTCATGTTCCCCAATTGTTCTCAAGAAATCTGAACTTTTGCACTGCTTAGAGTAGAATCATATTTTTTTTGTATAATTCCGATAAAGGCCTTTGGTTTCTTGATTGTCTCAAGTGTAAAGTTCAAGATTCTTATCAATTAAGCATGATCCAACAATGGATTATAGTTTAAATAAAAAGGATTAAAGGATGTTTCGTCGCGTAGTGGAATTGTCTTTTGACAAAGAGTGATAGAATGAGCCACTGAGGAAGTCGAAATTAATCGACGAAACGTCTGGCCCATTCAATAAAAACTCTGTTTTTTATTTTTGTCCAATTCCCTGCTATTCCTGTTAATTAATTATCATCAATGTTGGTTGTATTTTAAATATTCTTGCTAAAAAATTAAAATAAAGTTTTTACTAAAATATTCTTTATTTTTTATGTCATTTAAAAAAAAAATATAGTTAGTTTATTTAGTCTAGAGAAAATTAAAACCAAATAGTGGAATTTTTCGATTGTTAAATTTTAATGAAATTGTTATAAAAACCGAAAGATATTATTTTGCCGATGGTAATTTTACAAGAAATCAGAAGTTGGTGTCATCAATTAAATTCGATGGTATGGAATACTTTTAATTAGTATGTCAGAAGGGGTTGTATTTCACACCTCGGGAATCGAACCCGAGTGCCAGTAACAGCAATCCGGGCAACCTGGCTCACTTGCAAGATGCGAACCTCTCTGACATATATACACGCGTAAAATATTTTACTCATGGATTGTTATCTTAATTTGTAAAATTTTGCGATATGGTGATTCTAAATTTAAACATATAGCCATGCCATATAATTTAAATAAAGGTCAGCCAGGTGGCCCGGATTGCTGTTACTGGCACTCGGGTTCGATTCCTGAGGGGGTGAAAAACAACCCCTCTGACATATAATTAAAAGTATTCCATTCCATCGAATTTAATAGATGACACCAATATGAAAGATATTAATTTGCCGATGGTAATAGATTTCAAATTTACTAGAAAATCATAAGATAGTCATCTATTAAATCAGATGGAATGGAATATTTTTAATTATATGTCAGAGGGGTTGTTTTTCACCTCCTCGCGAGTCAGAGAGGTTCGTATCCTCGCAGGTGAGCCAGATGCCCCGGATTGCTGTTACTGGCACTAGGGTTCGATTCCCGAGGGTGAAAAACAACCCCTCTGACATATAATTAAAAATATTCCATTCCATCGAATTTAATAGATGACACCATCTTATGATTTTCTAGTAGATGACACCAACTTATGATTTCTTGTGATAAAAACCCGTAATTATTGTATTACATAAAAAAAAAAATAATAATAATTTCTTCAAGAAGTTATTTTCTCATGTTTATGTATTATGTTTTTTGAGAAAATATATCATAGAATATATTTTTAAAGAATTTAGTGAGATTGATCATTAAATCGCGTGGATATGTAACAAGAATTATTGATTGATAAGAGATATATCATCATCATCATCATTGAGTATACAGTCCTAAGACTGGTTTGATGCAACAATCCGTCTCCACTCGACTCCGTCCCCCGCCAGCTGTTTGACCTCTCTAAATGTCTGGCATCCCATATCCCCAATTATTTGGTTGAAATATTCTAATCTGGGTCTTCCCTTTTCTTTCCCACCTCCCTTCCAAGATATCCCTAAGCAGTCCCCATGTCTCAGTGTGTGCCCCATCATCTGACCTCTTCTCTTCTTCAGACTCTTCCACAAGGTTCTTCTTTCTCCGATTCTTCCAAGAACTTCTTCATTTGTAATTTTATCCATCCAAGAGATATAGGATATTTCAAATATTATGTCTAAAATTTATCATACTTATATTTTTGTGTTTATGAGTTTAAAGTTTATTATTAAAATCACACATAATTAATTATAATTATTTATTGAACACCAATAAATAATACTACTGACATTTCGATCGAATTATAATTGTAATTAATTATGTTTTTTTTCATGATAATGATGAGAGAAGGAGTTACACCAAAAAAGGTGCAACCCCTAAAGGCCTGGGTTGGCCCCTCCATCGTGAAAAGAAGAAGAAAGAATTTTATGGGTTGGGCGGGGGTCGAAGGTATCTGTGGGTACGGGTCTTAAATAGCTGAAGGTTATAAGTCGCGGGAAAGATGGTGGCAGGGAGCGAGTTCCAGTCTCTGGAGGTCATAGGGATAAAAGAGTTGGCGAAAGCGCTTGTTCGACTTTTATCCAATGTGTGATTTTAATAAAATTTCAACTTTTAATTCTTTCTAAAATTTTATTTTTACGTGATTTTTATATCTATAGGTAGATAATAATTTATACTCTAGAGAAAGTTTTTATTTTGTATTATTATTTATTAGGTGACCAAAGGCCATTCTCTATAAATTACATCCAAAAAAATATAAAAAACATTTTACAATACAAACTTCAAAAAATCAAAAAAAAAAGTAAATAAAAAGTAAAAAATTCATAACTTATCAAAATGAAAAAAAAATTAACAAATTTTGTTTTAAATCTTGATGAAAAATGGATGAACTGCTTTGACTAAATTTTTCGTAGGATTTTTCAAAATTTGTCCAATGCGTGGAGTTTCTCTCAATTAGAGAAATTTAAAAGAAGAGTTGATTGTTGAATTTCTATTGTTGCAAAAACGGGTTATTGTTGAAATATTTAAAAAAAAAAAAAATTCTTCAAAAAGAGTGATTTTCCCATGTTATAGGTGACGTATTGATGAATATGAAAAATTGATGAACTGCTTTGACTAAATTTTTCGTATAAGATTCTTCAAAATTTCGTCAATGCGAGGAGAATCTCTAAACTAGAGAAATTTAAAAGCAGAGATCGGAACATTGATTGTTGAATTTTAATTGTTGCAAAAATGCTGTTTTTTTTTAAATACTTTTAAAAAAACAAAAATTTCTTCAAAGAGTGATTTTTTCCATGTTATAGGTGATATATTGGTTAGTCCGAAAAATATCATAGGATATATTTAAAAAAAAATTAGCGTATCTTTTGATTGTAGATTTTTTTCTGTGAATAGTTTCGAGATTTTAATTAATTTTTTTAGGGAAACATTGAGTGTTGAATTTCAATTGTTGCAAAAACGCGGTATTGTTGAAATATTTAAAAAACAAAAAAGAGTGATTTTCTCATGTTATAGGTGATATATTGGTTTGTCCAATAGAATATCATAGGATATATTTCAAAAAAAATTAGTGTATCATCGTTTGATTGTAGATTTTTTCCGTGAATAGTTTCGAGATTTTTATTTATTTATTTTTGTAGTTTTTTTTTAGTTGAACATTTATTGTTGAATTTCAATTGTTGCAAAATAGGGTTATTTTTGAAATACTTAAAAAAACAAAAATTTCTTCAAAAAGTGATTTTCCCATGTTATAGGTGATATATTGGTTTGTCCGATAGAATATCATAGGATATAATTTAAAAAAAAATTCGTGTATCGTTTGAATGTAGATTTTTTCCGTGAATAGTGTCGAGATTTGTATTTATTTTATAGGGGTGTCGTTTTGCTCATGTCTGTCAGTGACTTACATTCTGTCGGCCTCGAGGGGCAGATTGCGGGGCACCTGGTTAAGCGCCCTATGCGCACAGTCGACAGTGAGTCCGGTGCAGGTGCACGGCCACGGGCACCTAGCCACCTCTCTCTGCGACTGCATTGACGTCCCCCCTGAAGACGTCCCCGTCCCCGACGAGGATCTTAAAAGGACGTCGTTGGCCGAGGCGGCGGCCGTCGCGGCCACCACCGCCGCCCAAACCACCAGCAGCATTAACCCGAAGTTAATTAACACCAACCAAGCAAACACTCTGGCAAATCAGCTGCTGCCGCTCCTATCGCCCGAATCCGAATGACAGCTCAAAAACACGCACGCGACACGACCAGGAAGAGAAAGACACACTCACATGATCAACACTCACCGAGAACTATTCATCAAACAAAAGTTTAGTTATTTATTATTTAATTATTTATTTTAATTAATAAAGAGTGAAAGAAAGTGTGCGCGCACAGATATATATATTTATATATATATATCTTAAGCGGATGATACCCGCTTGGCGTCTGAGCCGCTACTGAGCCGAGGGGAGTGCGTCGCTCCACGCGGGCGCCTAGTTGAAGGAATTTGCCGCCAGGGGCGCTCTTCTCCAGCACTCAGCGTTAGGGGTGGGGCGGGCATGCTCCAGCTCTCCAGCTCCAGCTACCACAGATTCTACGCTCGCTTTATCTTGCGGCTATTAGCTTGCTTTCAAGATGTAATAAAGATTTCGAATAAGAGGAATACCAAAACTAAAGTATTTCAAAGAGAAAAGATAGGAACAATTTCAATCAACCCTTAAAACTTGCCCTGTATGTATGTAAAAGAAACATATCTTCGCCTTAGGGCCGGTTGTATGTCTCAAAGTAAATGCTTTGCACTGTCAGTGCCTGTCATCTGATTGGCCATCCCAGTGCCTCCATTTACCATCTACCGTTTGTTAGTGGTAGAAAAGCATTTACTTTGCGACATACAACCGGCCCTTAGAGCGTAAACCTGCTAACTCACAACAAGGACAGTTTACAGGGCAGAGAAAAAACAAACAAAATTTAATATTATTGTTATGGGGGTCGGATAGGCTAGGTGGTAGCGTGTCATCCTGCTAACCAAGTGGACCCGGGTTCGAATCCGACTCGAGGCATCCGGCTAAAATCTGACCCCCGGGGTAAGATTAAAAAAAAAAATAGTATCCTAAATTGGCTTAGCCAAAAAGCCAAAAAAAATATTGTTGTTATGGAAAGAAACTATTTTTCACATTATTTTTCTACCACTTACGATCGTAATTTTAAGTAGCAGTTTTACTTGGACGATGCTGTATTTCTTTTTCTTTCGAACGGTATCGAGGGGTGGAAGTAGGTGTACACCTCTTTGGAAGTATTTCGGAAGTGCTTGGAAATATTCGGAAGTACTTGGGAATATTTGGAAGTACTTGGAAATATTTGGAAGTGCTTGGAAATATTTGGAATTACTTGGAAATATTTGGAAGTAGTTGGAAATATTTGAAATACTTAGAAATATTTGGAAGTACGTGGAATTATTTGGAATTACTTGGAAATATTTGGAAGTACTTGGAAATATATTGGAAGTACTTGGAAATATTTGGAAGTACTTGGAAATATTTGGAATTACTTGGAAATATTTGGAAGTACTTGGAAATATTTGGAAGTACTTGGAAATATTTGGAAGTACTTGGAAATATTTGGAAGTACTCGGAAATAATTGGAAGTACTTGGAAATATTTGGAATTACTTGGAAATATTTGGAAGTACTTGGAAATATTTGGAAGTACTTGGAAATATTCGGAAGTACTTGGAAATATTTGGAATTACTTGGAAATATTCGGAAGTACTTGGGAATATTTGGAAGTACTTGGAAATATTTGAAATACTTGGAAATATTTGGAAGTACTTGGAAATATTTGGAATTACTTGGAAATATTTGGAAGTAATTTGAAATATTTGGAAGTACTTGGAAATATTTGGAAGTACTTGGAAATATTTGGAAGTACTTGGAAATATTTGGAATTACTTGGAAATATTTGGAAGTACAAGTGGAAGTAGGTGTACAGTGTACTAGGTCGCGGTTCACCCCTCGAGCGGTATTAATATGCCATATATGATATAAAATGAATTTAGCAGGTTTACACTCTAAGCCGACGATATATAACTACTAGTTTATTTAATAACAGCTGAGAAGCCCGCCGAGGCTGGCCAAGAGGCTGGAGTCAGTAGTAGGTTTTGAATTAATATTTTTAAATTTCCTAATTTGAATAAATTTCGGCCTCTTCGCGCAGGCCGATTGTTATTTAGTACAGGGGTGTCCAACCTTTTGGCTTACATGGGGCACATTTGAAGAAAGAAAATTGTTTCTGACCGCTGACAAAATAATATAATTCTATTGATATTTGTTATTCAAATAAGCTGACGTGTTCTGATGTGGCCATCCACTTGACTTTACCATACAACCTGGCCCCTCGCTTATATTTAATATTTAATAAAATTATTTATAATCATGTAGGGGAGGGGGTTAGTTTTTGCTTTTTAGACTTCTGGGCTCCCACTGATTATGTATACAAAATTTGGTTGAGTTTGGTCAAATGGCCTTGATTTTTAATTTTTAACCCCCTCCACACCCCTTAATTTTGGGTCGATATGCACCAAAATCTAATCAGCTCTTAATCTCAATGGACCAAAACTACGTGTGAAATTTAGTTTCGATATTCACACTAGTTTTTGAGCTAGCTCGTCCACAAAATTTGGTAACGCACAGACAAACTTACAGACAGACTAACAGACATTTTGACAAAACAATTATTATCTCGAAAAATATAATTTTTTCGATGTTCACTTATTAGGGCTTTTTAGTAGAGGGAAATGCCATGGTTTCGCTCAATTTTTTTAATCGAAATAGTTTCAGCCGTTTTTGAGATATTTTGAAAAAAAGAAAGAAAAAACCACTTTTTTCATGCACGATTACAATACTTGACCATACCATGTATGGTAAAGTAAAAAGATGGTTAATAATGTAGAAATAAAAAATGTATTATTTTTTAGCTCATAGTGAGCTTCTAATTTTACATTACGTAAATTTTATACTTGAAAATAGCTTCTCGTTATTGTAAATACATACCTACATACTTACAAAAAGTGATATTATATATTAATATTTGTTTATATTTTTTCCTGGCTAGATAATTAATATAAATTTCAAATAAAGAGACAAATTCAATTTTTCTTTCAGAACTCGGTATCTAATTGTTGTTCTAGAACATTCAATGAGAAAGTTTGCAAATAGAAAATTTATTTCTAATGAATATGGATTCGAAAATAGACCAACATGATGATTACTTTTTCTGAAATCTTGAAATCTAGTTCGAGATTCAAAATTTAAAATTAGCATTTTTATTTTTCGAAAACTTCACAGTAGATTCTCAGATTTCTTATTTTAGAGAAAAAAAATTATCAAGCCAAATTGTTGTGTGTTTTCCAGTATCTACTTATAAATCTCAATGTTTTAAGAAATTTTATGACTTTATTTTGGACAGCTTTGGTTTTAATCGAATGGGATTAAAGAAGGAAATGAGGAATGATAATTTATTTTTTAAAAGGTTCATGGATATAATAATCCCTGAATATCCATTGTCTATTAACATATAAGAAAGTAAAAAAATCTAAAAAACAAGTCCTGACAAGTTTTATTCCAGGAAAGAAATTATCAATTAATTGTGATTGTTCTAGAAAGCCCCAATTCCTTGTCTCCTCTTGAACGAGAAAGATAACTATATAGACTTGTTTAGTGTAGTAGCATATAGATTACTGAAATAATATATATTTTAGAAAATGAAAATATGAGAAGGAGAAGAATTTTTAAATATTCGAACCTTCATTATTTTTTTTATCTTATATAGTTGAGCTTATAATTTTGCTTTTAGTGAATTTTATTTTTGAAAAAACCTTCACGTATTGTACAAATGTACATTCATATTTAAAAAAGAGAATAAATATATCTCTATATATAAATCTCAATGTTTTATGCAAGTTTATGATTTTATGTTGGGCCACACTCTTTGCAGTCATGGGCCGCATGCAGGCCCGCGGGCCACTGGTTGGACAGTCCTGCTTAGATTATTCTTAATTTATTTAAATCACAATATCACTTGATCGCTTTGCAGGATAAGCGCCTGAGTTTTAAGCTATTTTAAAATTTTTTATCTTGTTTTTTTTTGCTTGTTATTTTTGAAATATCTCAAAAATGGCTTAAAATAATTATCAAAGTATTAATAAATAAATACATGAAATTGAGTAAATTTGCGAGGTTTCAGTCTACAATAATCCTTTGAATACCGAACATTGAATAATATATTTTTTAAGAGAAATTAATTATTTTGTCAAAAAGTTTGTTAGTTTGTTACTGAATTTGTGTATGCTCTAGCTCAAAAACTATCAAGCCAAAAAAATCAATAGCCAAAGATTGACATTTTGACAGAATAATTATTTATCTCGTAAAATATAATTTTTTCAATGTTCACTCTTTTGAGCTAGTCAGCCCAAACATCTCTCCATTAAAAAAATAGCACAAGAACGAACTTTTTACGATTTTTTGCTTTTTAAGTTATTCTGGATATCTGAGTCCGCAACAGAGACAAGTGCTTAAAATGATTTTTCTCCACTTTCCAGACATATTTTTAAGCACAATAAGAAAAAAAATCAAACAGATTCTCTTTGAGACGTTTTGGCTAAAACTTATTTTGCCTTCTTCACTCATCGAGTCAAGCAACATAATTCATTGCATAATTGAATCAAATATAATAGCATTGATTAAATTTAAAAATTCTTCTCTACAACTAAACTTTGTTAAAAATAAATAAATAAAAGTGTTTTATAAATTTTAAACTTAATAAATAAATAAATAAAATAAAAGTTTAACCCGATAGGTAAAGCTTAATATTATTAAATCTTGAGTATTTATATAATAAGAAAATCTTATCAAAAAATTACCTATCTGAAACTTTTCAACTTATCTAAGTAAGAAAATTGGTTGGAAAAAACAAGAAGAAAGTTTAATTTTCTTAATAAAACTAGACATCAAGGAAGGAAAACTTATATTATAAAATAATAATTATTAAAGAATTAATCCTAAGCCCTTTAAAAAAAATTATTCTCTGGCAGGTTATGAAAAAAAAATAAATCAAAGTCTGAGGTCTTGTGATGAGGCGTTTCCCGGAACCGCCTGGTCTGTATGCAACCTAAACGCCCTCTTTGGGTAGAATTTTCAACCAGGCGTTTATTAAAAATAATTGAAAATTTTTTACTAACAATTAGGCTTACTATTTAACGTCTGAAATTATTTAATATAATAAAGATTAGTTGTCTATTTTTAAATGAATTTAAATTTATTAATAAAACTTAAATAATGAACTAAAAATTAGAAAATTATTTGTTTTTTTAACATCAAAAAATTCCACTCTCAAAAATTTGATTTTATGTCAAAAAATTAAATTAGATAATTTAATTCGCTTTAAAGCTAATAGCGCCTGAGCTTTTTATCTTATATTATTAAATGAACAATTCTTGTATATATATATGTTAACATTAAATGAAAGCGAAAGTTGAAACTTTTATCCGGACACTGCCCTATTTTGGTGCACTTGGGACCAGACTCGTTTTGATAGTGAACCAAGAGTTGAAAAAAAGATACAGGACCCAGCCGGGTATGATCCGACATCTTCCGCGTTAAGCCCGCAGATGCCTCTCCATTTAGGCGATAAAAGTTTTAACTTTCGCTTTCATTTAATGTTAACATATAAACATTCAAAATAAAATTTATTATTGAATATCTGAACAAAATTCATCTGTTTCGATTCCCCAAAGAATCAGACAGATAGGCATTGTAGTAATTACAGGATCTAGTCAGGGGATCCATCGCCTAAATGGAGAAGGCATCTGCGGGCTTAACGCGGAAGATGTCGGATCATACCCGGCTGGGTCCTGTATCTTTTTTTCAACTCTTGGTTCACTATCAAAACGAGTCTGGTCCCAAGTGCACCAAAATAGGGCAGTGACCGGATAAAAGTTTTTAACTTTCGCTTTCATTTAATGTTAACATATAAACATTCTAAATAAAATTTATTATTGAATATCTGAACAAAATTCATCTGTTTCGATTCCCCAAAGAATCAGACAGATGGGAATTGTAGTAAATTTATAAGAACCATTCTATTAGGAAAATAGAAGAAAAGCGCGCTTGAGCTAAAGAGTTGAATATATATAAAATTTGATTATAGGATCTAGTCAGGGGATCCATCGCCTAAATGGAGAAGGCATCTGCGGGCTTAACGCGGAAGATGTCGGATCATACCCGGCTGGGTCCTGTATCTTTTTTTCAACTCTTGGTTCACTATCAAAACGAGTCTGGTCCCAAGTGCACCAAAATAGGGCAGTGACCGGATAAAAGTTTTTAACTTTCGCTTTCATTTAATGTTAACATATAAACATTCTAAATAAAATTTATTATTGAATATCTGAACAAAATTCATCTGTTTCGATTCCCCAAAGAATCAGACAGATGGGAATTGTAGTATATATATATTGTAATATTTTGCAACCTTTTCCTGTCACTTGTCTCTGCACTACCCGAAATGTTACTGTACCCGGGAGCGCAGAATGCACCTCGGAAATTGACAAGAGGATCAAATGACAGTCAAAGTTACAAATCCTCCTACTCGTCCCTTAATTAAGATGGAAAATAGACCGTTGACCTGGGGGTGCCTTTAATTTTTACTTTATCCAATGCGAAGCATGGGAGAAAGTATTGGAATCGCTCTCGCGGCAAGCGCGACTTCAAAGGGTCCTCAGGTAAAGACTACGGAACCCATAGACTCAATTAAGGTCACAAATTGAAGTATTCAATGAGATTGAATTTTAGCACGTGACGGTTTTGCCAAAAATTACCAGGGATCTCGTCGAGAGGCCAAAAAGTGCCATTTTTTTGGAAGTGCGTGGGGATGTATGTATGTATGTATGTAGTGTGTGTGTGTTGATCGTTTTTTTCGTCCACGATTTTTTCCACACCTTTGCACCGATTGAAATAAAATTGAAAACCTACCATCATTTTAACAAAATGAAGCGCTGATTAGTTTTTGGTACATATCGGCCCACAAACATTAGTATTATACAACATTATTTATTTCAGTACTTTTTTAGTTTTTTCTAAATATCTTTAAAATGACTTAACTAATTTTGATGAAATTTAATATCCTAATTAAGTACCTTGGGGCCGACAAAAAAGGTTAAATAAAGTTTTTAGTAAAATTATATTTTAAAGTACTTTACTCTAAAGTTAGATTTTTGAATTCTTTAAAATTTATTCATTTGATCTGTTCATGGTAATATAAGACTCATTTAACCTAACTAAGTAAGAGTGGATAGGCTTTTCTCTGTGAAATGCTAAAAATTTGGGAGGAAAGTTTATAAAGTAACCATAGCAACTGCGTTCATTACTTATCCGTTACCTTTATAGAGGAATCGACTCAAGTTTGAGTTGTTTGCCATAAAAGAATTTAGTCTTTTTGATTTTAAGTCGATTCTTCCACGTTTTCAGTAGAGGTTGCCATTAATAGTCAAAACATCAAAAATGGAATGCAATAAGTATATTACTCTAGTATTAGATAAGAATCGATCGTTATTTTTGATTTTAAGCCGTTTCCTCCATGTCTTCAGCAATGGTTACCAATAATAATCGAAGCGTCAAAATCCAATGTAAGAATTGTTATTCCTCGAGTATTAGATGAGAATCGATGGCTATTTTTGATTCTAAGTCGATTCCTCCATGTCTTCAGCAATGGTTACTAATAATAACCGAAACGTCAAAAATCCAATGTAGAATGGTTATTCCTCGACTATTAAATGAGAATCGATCATTATTTTTGAATTAAAGTCAATATGAACTGCAAATTGCAAGTGATATCTGATTAATAATAAAGGAATAAAGATATTATTTTTTTATTGTTAAAGGATAAATAATTAATATATCCAGTACACACCAAGCCAGCAATACATATTAATATTTCAAATGAATTTGGATAAAGTTTAGCAACGATCCGTTGCAGTTTATTTGACATTTCAAATAGTTTTTCAACAATTTAACAATTAAAAATACTTAACATATAAATTCATTATAAAAACAGATAATATCTAAAACTAGAATAATTATACTACATTTAAATATAAATTTCAAGTTAAATTCTTAATATTTGTTTAGTGCAAACTGCCTGCAAACTTGACCAAAATTTCCTTATTTTTTTATACTTTATTATTTAATTTTCTTATGTAAATTAATATTATTTATTGTTTTGAATAAATTATCAAATTAGATTTAAACTATTTAAACAAATAAAACTTCACTCAAGCCCAAAAGACCCTTCAACTGTTAATAATACTGGTTTTTTCTTTATATTCAACTAAAATTTCCAAAAAAAAAAATGGACAACAATAAAACAATAATTACGGGCCGTTACAATATATATAGAATCGGTTTCTCAAAAACAGCACTTGCTAAAAATTGGTGTACTTATCAAGTCTCATGAGTTATTAGTTGTGTCAAATTTTTAATCCGATTGAAATAAAGGAAGGGGGTGTAAATTAGTCATGTCGCAAAATAAAATTTTTAATCGTTTATATCTCGTCTTCGGTAGCCTTAAAATTTAAAACTTAAGCTATTTAGAGGCAAAAAGTTATCGAGCATCGCTCGGCACTAAATTTATTAATAAAACTTAAAAAATAAACTTAAAATTAGAAAATAAATTGTTTTTTAATATCAAAAAATTTCGCTCTCAAAAATTTGATTTTATGTCAAAAAATTAAAGTAGATAATTTAATTAGCTTTAAAGCTAATAGCGCCTACGCTTTTTATTATTATTAATGATTTTGTACTTTAGACCTTTCTAGTCTCCGTATCCAGAGGTGTAGCCACGGGGTGGAGGGGTTAGAACCCCCCCCCTCCCAAGGGCAGTGCTCATGGGATGAGTAACGGCAACGACAAACGGTTTCTTATGGCAAACTAACCTTAATTAAATATATTTCATATGTTTAATCAAGAATTATGTTTTTTTTAATATCTTGAAGTACAATAATAAAACTTGAGCAAGGTTTTTGTGAAAGCTACCTGGCATTTTGGTCAAGTTTTATTATTATATTAAAATGTTTCACCTAGAACTAACACCTAACTCCTTAAAAATTATCTTGAAGTACCTTTTTAGTCTAGTTAAACTGTTCTCTAAAGGACCCCTCGGGGAAAAGTTTTGCGGTAGTTTTGATTTCTTGATCCTAAATGTTTTTTGGTGTGTTGAATCCGAATCTGTAGTTTGCTAACAAAATTTCGTGACGGAGCATTGTCAAAAATGCAAAAAAAGGTAAAAAAAAATCTTATTTTTTGTCGGTTTTTTGCTTTTAACTCGAAAAATATCAAATGTTCGTAAATAACGTTCCTTTTCAAAATAAAAGTTCATAAAATTTCCTACAAAGGATATGATCCGATTCCTCAAAAGTTTCATGGAAAATGCTGGATATCTATAAATCTAAGAGTTTTGCCAAAAACGTGGTCCAAGTAAACTCAAGTCAACAAAATTTTTTATAGAATTAGATAGGAATCAAGTTTCTAGGATGAGTGGTTTTCATTATATGAAAAACTCCGATTTTTTGCGAAAAATTGCAGTTTTTAAAACATTCAACCTCATTGCGGCACGGGATACCATTATACAATTAAGTAGAAACTTTGTTTGAATTGTTTTCAAATTTATTCTTTGTCGAAAACCTGATCTTTTATGGTCAAAATGCGAAAAAATCGAAAAAAGTACGAGTTTTTGGGATTTGCGGAAACAGAAAAAATACGCCAATTTTCAACTAGCGCTTGAGCCAGAACGGTTGTTTGGAGAAAAAACCTAAATGATGAAATTTGTATAATATTTTATTAACTTTCATTTTGAATAGGAAGGTTATTTACCAAAAGTTGATATTTTTAGAGTTATAAGTATAAAACCGCAAACAATTGAGATTTTTTGCATTTTTGACAATGTTCCGTCACGAAATTTTGTTAGCAAACCTCAGATTCGGATTCAACACACCAAAAAATTGTAAAGGGTTGAAATATTGAAGTAGATGTACACCTCTTTGGAAGTATTTTGGAAGTACTTGGAAATATTTGAAAGCACTTGGAAATATTTGAAAGTACTTGGAAATATTTGGTAGTACTTTGAAATATTTGGAATTACTTGGAAATATTTGAAAACCCTTGGAAATATTTCCGGAAGTACTTGGGAATAATTGAAGTACTTGAAATATTTCGAAGTTTTAGCATTGGAAATATTTGTAAGTACTTGAAATATTTGTAAGTACTTGAAATATTTGAAAGTACTTGGGAATATTTGAAAGTACAATTGGAAGTAGGTGTACAGCATATTAGGTCGCGGTTCACCCCTCGGAGATATCTATCTATCTTATTAAACAAGCAAAAATTATATATGCCGATTTTGATGAAACCAACTCTATTAACAAGTTTTGAGGATGAGAAAGCGATCTGGCTAGGTCTGGACCTCGACAAATTTCATCTTAATTGATCTTTTCTTAATTAAAGTAATTATTGATAGATGAAAATCTCAATAAAAATGTTTGTTTACATTTTTTTCAATTATCTTTTATTTATTAATTGGTTTTTTAATTTTAAAACCCACTAATAGTTTATACCAAATAGTGTTATATATTAGAATTTGCCTATTTAATTGATTAAAATTCCTTTTTTTTGCACGGGCTAAAAATATTATCGCAAGTTAGAAGATCAAGTATAGTTGATGGTGGGGAAGAAATCTCCGAAATTGAAGCCTCAAATACAATGTATACATTATTTCAAGTAAAGAGGTGCGGTGTGGGGGTCCAGGGGTAGTGTACTATATATTTTTCTATTTTTTTTTAATTTGGTTACTGTGGATCGCTCGGTGGCTCCAGGTACTGGTTTAAATAACCTAAATAAATTAAATTCTGATCAATAATATACGACTTTTTTAAAAATTAGTTTATTTACCAAGTGTCTTGTACTTACTTGATAAATACACTAATTTTTAAAAATCGTTGCAGTCATTTTTGAGAAAATAAAAAAGAACGAAAAATCTTTCATTTAAATGTCCACTTCCGGTTTTCCGATTTCAGCCAAAAGCTTGCTGTACTACTTCTAGCTTATATAAGCTTAAGTTTCGAATTTCGTAGCTTTGAGACTTATGGTTGGGAAACGCAAGGGGGGGGGGTGTACATACATACGTACATAGGCACTGACCAATGGATTTTTGGCCCCAGGGGACCCCAATTTCTGGTTTGATGTCCTAAATCCGGTTTGCAACTATTAAGTTCATAGATTCCTTCCATCTAGAATTTACAAAATGAAATTAACCTTTTTTCATCTGTGAGATACAAGCTCTCAAAGAGTATAGGACATAGACAGAGGCCATCGCAATACTTCCACATTCTATGAATTGAAATGTGAAAGTAAAAATAATATTAATGCTAAAGTAAAAAAAAATCAATAAATACTCACTCCGCTAGGTTCTATATTACTGATATCTAAACATCACGATGTCTATATATAACCCATTCTTATTGAAATTACATTTAATCGTGAGCTATAATAATAAATTGTCCCTTTGTATTGCTCTGATCTTATTTCTATTTAAATTTTAATATATAGTTATCTTAATAATTCTTCCCCTACCCCGCACCCCCCGCACCAAAATCAAATATTTTCCTTGGAGAAAATTGTATGCAAATGATATATAAAGATATTTTGTATATCTAATATCCAGAGAGAATGAAAAATAATAAATAAATCGGCTCTGGTATAAGTGTGTAATTTAATATGGAAATCACCTGTGACAAGACAATGTGGAAATAAGGGGAGTGGGGGGGGGTTCAAAAAGGGTCTCTTGAGCTGTGCCCCGAGGGAAACGACACGAATACCTTCTTCAGCGGTGAGACACACCCCGCTATTCTTATATTCTTATTCACCCTCTCGATGTTCGGAAAAACTCCCACCCCTATAACGACAAATTGCCATTTTTCTCAACAAATTGACGTTTCGGAATTTGTTAACGTGAACAAGAGAGAAAAGAAGAAAAAAACAAATTTAACTTTTTCATGCCTAGATGTCTCGATTCATTTAAAAAGAGAAAAGAAACTATGCGAGTGCGGGCTTTTTTTTATTTTAAATCCCTTTTCGGGATACTTTAGGGTGTAGAAAAACCTTTCGGAAAAGAATTGGTGCCAAAACCGATAAGTCATGATTAGAGACCGGATTCCTATGCAATTGCATATTTTGTTTGCCGCCACCTATGACACCAGGAGATCAATTATCTATCCGAATCATGCATCTAGGAAACTGAGTTAAATTTTATACTGCATATTTGAGTAATATTGCATAAAATTGTATATTTGAAGGATGTTGCACAAAATTGCATATTTCACGCCAAATACAAAGGTCTTAAAAGTAATTTTTATAAGAAAGAATGAAAAAAAGGATTAAATAAAAGTCAAGAGGACACTAATTTAAATTCGAAGAAAACTGAAATGTAGTGTATGTACTACGCAAAAATAATTTTTAAGAAAAAATAAAAACCGATTTCAAAAAATTAAATGCAACAAATAAAATACCCTAAAAGGTATAAAATAATTATTAATCTTATTTAGTTACAACTAAACGACGAAATATTAACATGAAATTACTTTTTGAAGTCGGTACCAAACAAACTATACCTATAACGTACCGTACCCGCCAAACGTACTAAGTAAGATCCGTCAAGTGCGATTAATAAAAGGTATATGTTTGGCACCGATTTCAAAAAGTAATTTCATGTTAATATTTCGTCGTTTAGTTGTAACTAAATAAGATAATTATTATTTTATACCTTTTAGTGTATTTTATTTGTTGCATTTAATTTTTTGAAGTCGGTTTTTATTTTTTTCTTAAAAATTATTTTTATTTTACTCTTTTTAGTGATGTTATTAATAGTGATCATATGATCAGAACTTGACCAAATTAATATGACACCATCCCTAAGACACCCCCTTTCGGATAAAAAAAGAACCATCGAAATCGGTTCATAAACAAAGAGGTTAGAGTCTAAACAAACCTAATAAAAAAGGTCTAATACCTATGAAAAAAAAACGAAAAAAATGGGACCAATCGGAAGCTAGACTGGACCCAATGCAAAAAAAATTTTCAAAATCGGTTGACAATTGGCGGAGATATGAGGTAACATAGGCACAAAAAAAAAAAAAAAAAAAAAAAAAATTCAGTCGAATAGAGAACCTCCTCCTTTTTTAAAGTCGGTTAAAAATGAGATTCAATTACAAATGATGTAAACAAGCTACAAAACAACAACCCACTTATTTTTCTTATTATTCAATTGTAATAGATAGGTGCTATATTCTACACGAAAATGACGAGAAATTTGCAATATATTTGTTCCAAAGTAAATGTGGAGGGATTTAAGTTCCTTTAAATTTCCCCTCAGTACGTCTGTGGATGTGGAGCGCTCTTTTTCTTCGTATAAATCAATTTTAAGTGACAGTAGACATAATAACCTGAAGATAATTTAAAAGAATACTTGTAAACATAAATTATTCACAATTTCAATCAATTTTTCATTATTGTTGAGATCCTTTGTTAATTATTTAATTTTTTTTAATAGACTTAGGTAGCTATAGCTCATTTTGGCCATTGAGTGATTGTGTGTGTGTGTGTAGAAGTGTGTTTAAATTAGTGTAGGTATCAGATTATAGCTGGTCAAATATTTGCATGATTTTATTAGTTTATTATTTGTACGTCAATAAGAAAAGCTTGTTAATATAAAAAAATAAAAGCAATACAATCGCGTCTGTGAAATAAAACTACCCCCCCCCCCTCAGTATTTTTTCGATCACATTTTTGAAACATTATTTATTGCGATCGATTGGGAGGCGCTGGAATAATTAATTGTTTAATTAATTAATCAAGGTCTACGCTGCGAAAAATGAACGAGGAGAGGATTTAAAAAAGAAATTCCATAATTCATATAGACAAAAGGTATTAGTTTGGGTTCGGGGATCAGTAGCTTAGTGGATATAGGAGGTAAACCTCTTATGACAAAGCATTGCAGTACATATGCAAAGATCCCGGGTTCGAGCCCCGGCTGATCCTTTTGTCTGTAATAAAAATAATCTTTTCTTCGTTCCCTAAATTTGAATTATTTATTATATTTATTATGTTGATTTTATTTAAGTGCACCCCTCTAATATTTTTTAATATATTAAATGAAATGGAAATTTCGTCCAATGATTTACACAATAAAAGTACTTATTTGACACAGAGACCAACTCTAATATAAAATTATTGGATAAAAATACTTGGTAGGTTTCACATTAAGATATAAAAAAATAAAACGAATTTATTTTTGAAGAATCTTTAATCTCGATATATATATATTTCGGGTGACTAACCCATCTTCAGGAGAAACAGAAAGTAAGTCGAGTCGAGTAGACTTTTTATATCTTAATGTGAAACCTACCAAGTATTTTTATCCAATAATTTTAAAAAAATGTTTCACCAAGTACCAACACCAAATTCCTTAAAAACAACTCTAATATAGCTGCTTAAATATATTTTTTTTTATCAAAGCACTCCTTCAAATATATAGTCTTTTTGTCTTCAATTTTAATTTTTTAGTGAATAAAAAAATTTATTTTGGGATCTTTTGATGCCTATATTTTCATATTTTAACTTATTCTGCATATTACTTGTATATTTCAGCATTTTTACTGCATATTTTGGCAGTTTTTACTGCATAAAAATCCGGTCTCTAGTCATGATGAGAAACTATTGTGGGAATATTAGATGCTATAATTCAATCTCAATTTGAAAACAGCAGCGGTCTAATTGGCGCTGGAATATAATCAATTTAATTATGTTTTGTTTATTGTTTATTATTTATATATTGTTGTGTTTAAATCTTTATTTGTAAAATATTTACTGAAATTAATATTAATTATATACCAGGTGTATGCATATGAAATGAGCCTTTTACGATAGATGGTAGTATATATTTTGAACGAACCATAACCTTATTATTTTTTCATTGCTTTGGCATCTGTCAACAACGTTTAGTGTTGGAAATTTGATTTGAACTACAACTTTTTTAAAACAAATTTTCGTTTTGTGCCTACAGCATACGATATGTGGCAGCAATCATTTTTTTGTTATCATTTAAAGAAAAACGCGGCAGAATCTCACCGAATGCTTGAAAAAGCTTATAGCAGTCATGCTCTATCATAAGCTCTGCACGGCAAGCCCTCGCTCCCGAATAATCGAATCAATGTTGCCTCCTCAATCACTCTCGACCTAGACAAACTGAATAAATGGGGCTCTCAAAATTTAGTTAACTTTAATGCAAACAAAACTCAATATTGTCTAATTTCTATATGCGAAAACAAAAATTTCCCTGATATTCACTTCGATTTGAATACCCTGAAAATGAGTTACAGCCTCTCCATGTTGGGCGTCTCTATCGCATCTGACCTGTCTTGGAATGAACACATCTCCCCTGTGGCGAAATCTGCAACAAGGAAGATTGGCTACTTATTCAGGTTCAAGCGATTTTTCACGCCCCTATATCTTCTCACCATCTACAAAGCCCAAATCCGGCCCTGTTTCGAATACGGCTCTCATCTATGAAGAGGAGCCTCTAAATATTCTCTTGCTACCCTGGATGCAATTCAGAAACGAGCCGTCAGGCTAATTAACGATTCTACCCTCACCGACTCCCTCGACTCGCTAGCTCATCAAAGAAATGTCTCTGCCCTTTCCCTTTTCTATAGATACTATCACGGCAGGTGCTCTGATGAGATAAAATCAATCATTCCCCCCAAAGCATGCTTTGCACGTAGCACGCGTTTTGCCGACTCCCATCACTCTCTCGCGGTCAAATTGGAAAAGTGCCGGACCACTTCATTCGGCAATACATATATCACCATGACTTCAAGGAACTGTAACTCTCTCCCAGCCTCCATCTTTCCCAGCATTTATAATCTTCAAACCTTCAAAACCGGAGTGCATAGACACCTACGTCTACACCCTCGCACTTAATCAACTTTCCCTTCTCTTCGGTAATGCAAGGGTTTTTCGAGATCCATAGGAGCTGCATCTTTACTGGTGCATCCCTTCTTGCATTCGATTGCATTAAAAAAAAAATCGATTTCTCGAAAACGGCTCTAACGATTTCGATGAAATTCACGAGTTATGGGGTTTTTGGGTTGATATTTCGATCTGTCACGGTCTCATCTTAGCCCATATAGGAGGCTTGAACGAAGGGGCCAAGCACGAGTCATCATGGGCAACCGAGGCTCTGCTTTATCAGTATTGGCCTACATTCGGGTCAGTGTGGGGCAGCCGAGCCTAGGTTGTTCGGTGTTGAGCCAATCTTGGGCCCATATTGGCTCAGTCTAGATTTCAGTATTGAGCCAATATAGGTTACCAGTCTGGGCCGCCGGTATCATCCCCTATTCAAACCTGCGTTGGGCCAGTACTGGCTTGCAGCTTAGGGCCAAGCTTGAGAAGTGTTGGCGCAGTCCTGGCTCAGTTCTGGGCCCTTCGTCATTTCCTATATGGGAGGCTAATTTATTTTTGATGGGTTATTTGTTAATTGAAATGATTATTTACAGGTGGTTGTTTGAATAAAAATTTATAATTACATTTTTTTAATTTTCTTTTATTAAAATTATTTTTTATTTTATTTTAAATTCCACTAATAGATCATTACAAATATTATTATATATTAGAAGTTGGCAATTTAATTAATTAAAAGTATTTGTCTATAAAATGATTTAGTATAAAATCAATTTTATTCTCTTAAAAAATCCGACAATTCGAAGGATCGTCCCTCCTTCTTCAGGATTTAAAATGGTCAACGAAAGAACCTCGTTGTATATTAATATTATTTTTAATTGCAATTACATTCAAAACTCTGTGGCCAATGATACATCTTTGATGATGGCCATAGCGGGTATAAACGTTGGTAAAAATATAAATTAAGTTTTATTTTTAATTTTATTATATTTTGGCTCCGAATAAAAATCGACCTTTTTACTTGAAATTAAAAATAATATTAATATATCTCTTTTAACTGAATCAAAAAATTACCAGTTCCAGGTACTGTACATATAAATAGCCAATTTCGTATACATACTATATGTATAAAAAGCCACATCCTATATTTATAAACTGCCCTTGTGAATGATAATTTTGTAATAATTAAGTATTTATTGAGTTTGCCTATATTATATGTATATGAATGGTCTCTTGAACATTCCGAGGGCGATCCCGATAACAGAGAGAGAAAACGACCGAAGGGTCTATCTATACATTGAATGGCCTTTTTTGGGAGTGGGGGAGGGGGGCGCACGTGCCCTTGCCGGGATCTCTTCGTGTTATACAGAAAAGAATTTTTACACAGGGGTGGAAAAGCCGTAGGAGGCCATTCAACCGTATCACGGACAAACAATTTCACGTAAACACAACAGAACAATTAAAAGTGTTGAATTCTTATTTATTAAGAAATAATATAGTTTAAATCCGAATGGTATTGAAAAACATCTCGTTTTTTGGGAGAAATTACATTTAAAGACAAAAAATCAGTAAAATATTGTTGGAAAATTTTTCCCGATAATCCGGAAACATATTGGTCTTAAAAATTTTCTTTAATATTCCCTGTTAAGGTAGTTCTTTGATAAATGCAAAAATTCAAAAAGTCTTTGAAACTTGGAATATAAGTCATTAAAAGCATAATACACATACTGTTAAAATTTGAAGACAATTTACCACACCAAATATGAAATAATTGCAATTAAAAATGACATTTTTTACATAGGGTAGATAGGGAAAGAGTGGGGATATGATCATTATTTTATTTTTTTTCATTGAAGGACTTTCACCATCATGATGAAAAACTAATATTTGTTAGAATAATATATTCGGAGTAACTTAAAAAAAAATTAGAAATTATTTACCAGATAGTTTTGATAAAAAAAACAAAAAACAACCAAACATATTTTGGCGATTATTTTTAGTGTAGGGGATATAAGAACAATGGCTTGGAAACGATCCGGCAAGTATGTGTGTATCCATATAGAGATTTTGTTGTGTGAGTGGACAGTCACGTTAAAAAACATAACCTAAAATTTTAGTTCTGTTCATATTTATAGAGTGGTTACGAGGATAAAACTTTTTGTGTTGATTGTCACGAAAGAACCTCCTTAAGTATTTTCAAAATACAATTTTGTACTTTGTATGGAAAATGATGTATTTTGCCCATCTCTGCCTAAAATAAACACGTGGGAACTTAATAAAACAATCAACTCTCGAAATTTTCTTGGTATACAAATATCAAATCGACAATAAGATAGCGCAATCTTACTCCACGCAAATCAAACAACTTTTGCAACCAGGGGTCCTAGTTTAAAAATATTTTATTTAGAGGAAATATTCAATTATCTAAAATGCAATATATCATTTGTTCCCCCCATATTTGTCTGACGTTATAAATCCATTTTATCTATGTTTAAATATCAAAAATTTAGAATATTATTAAATAATTTCCGTTACTTAAAAAGACATAATACAGTTACCTATGAGTTATAAGTAAAGAAAACTTGAAAACACAACAAAAATTTAAAAATATAAAAATTCAAAGATAAACACGTTGGAATTTAACAATCAACTGTTGAAGTGGACTTGATATACAAATATCAAATCGACAATAATTTAGTCCAATTTTACTCCATCCTAAGCAAACTTCTTTTGCCACCAGGTGTCGTGCTTGATGATGTTTTATTTAGAGGGAATATTCAAATTTCTAAAATGCAATATATCATTCCCCCCCCCTCCCCCATATTTGTCTGACGTTACCTAACACTTTAATCTATGTTTGAAGAATTTATGAGAAATAAAAAAAATAGCAAAAATTTAGATTATTAAATAATTTCCGTTACCAAATTGGACCAATACTGGTAAAGGGCGTTGATCCGCACGTTTGGGATCAACCCTTTTGGCCAAGGAGATATCCACCAGAGTCAAGTCAAAGCGGAAAGACTTGCCGATGTCAATAACCAACTGATCGAGGGACTCCCCATTCTTTGGGGGTAGACCACTAATCTCAACTGAGTTGAGGCCGACAAGGGTAGCTCACTCCAAACAATTCACGCGACCCATCGCCTTCCCAAGCTGTCTCCTCAGCTGAGTGCATCCCTCCGCGTTGGGCTGAACCTTCTCGGTAAGTTCGACAACATCAGCCGCGATGCCAGCCAACCTGCCAGAAAGCTCTTCTATCGACTTATGGTAGAATTCTACCGACTTATTATTTCAGCGTTCTGCTGAAGGATGACCCCGTTCTGCGACATGATCCTGTCCAGCTTCACGAGGAGATCATCACCCAACAAAGGCGGCCCATCCCGCCGGACGATAGGCGAAGCAGGAGATAAAAGACCCTTCTCTATTTTAGTGCAACCAGAGCAGCACCATATTCTATTATTATTTCTCAAGCATTCAAAGTCTTGTAGCTGCATATTCACACAGCTTATGTGAAAGCGCTTTGCCTGCAGTCAAGAAAGCCATTTTAGAATGGGAAAAATAATGGTGCAATAAAAATTAGTGGAATTACGGTGGACTGATACTTCAGTAATTTTGACAACCTAACATTGAATTAGGCCGGAGTACTCTCTGAGCCCTCGGTGCTATGGTGAGTGAATCTCTGGCCTGAACCTATATGCAAATGGCCATACAATTTCATAAGGCGGCTTAGGGATTTTGTGCACGCCATCTCTTGAGTTTTGCTCAAAGCATGCCGCCATTAAAAGTGTTTTCTTGATCTATGTGTCTACTCTTATTAAACGAGCAAAAATTGTATATATAAATATTTATATATTTGTATCTTTGTTCTATTTTGAAAACGACTCTACCAATTTCGATGAAATCCACGGATTAGGGGGTTTTTGGTTTGAAAATTCGATTTGTCACAGTCTCATCTTAGGCCAAATTGTTTTTGAATGGTTTTTTTGTAATCAAATTAATTATTCTCACGCAGACAAATGCCAATCTTAGGGATTTAAAAAGGATTTCTCTTTTACTTTTGTACCCAGACAGACAATGTGTTGGATTAAAACATTGTTCTCAAAGGCCTTAAAGAACTATTGTGATTCTGGTCTGTTGTTCTACCTAAACGTTAGAATTATTAATAAACCTTTTATAATTGTTTTTATAAATAACCTTATTTATTTAATAGAATAAAAAATAGTGAAGAATTTATTTAATAATAACTTTCGCATAAGCAGGTCTCAATTTTCTGAAAAAATAACACATTTTGATAGGTTTCATTGGATTATTTATTGGATAAATAAAAATTAATCATGTGGTTGAATCAAAAGAAAATAATTGGCTGCGCAAATAAGCAATAACTAAACCCGAACGAAGCTCGGTCTTCCAGGTATATATATATATATATTTGTATTTAACGGCTCTATAGATTTTGATGAAGTAATCTCTATAAATAAGTTTTGAGGATGAGAAATCGATCTTGATGCGGAGCGATGCTTGATGTGGAGGATGTGTGGGGGGGGGGGGGGGAGAGGTGTGGCGCAGTGGTGAGGGATCCGGGGTTCGGGCGACGTTTCGGGGGTAGAGTCGAACAAGGTGGAGGTGTGGGGTACAGTGGTCGAATACATTATGTATATTTGTGTTTTTTTAATTTGAAAACGGATCTCAAATAAAAATCCACTTTTTTATCAGAATTTTAAATTAAAAATAATATTAAAATAAAGCTAAATATATATACATATTCTTCTGCGGATAGGATCTATGTCATTAGAGGTTTTCGGGTTTCTCCGCGTGGGTTTGTGAGTTTTACTCGACGTTTCGGCTCTCCTTTTGGAGCCATTTTCAAGAGAGGGGTGGGTGGTCTGGATGGTCTTAACCCTGTAGTCTAAGGTTCGTTTTGGAGGGTGTCTTCCAGGTAAGATTTCTTCAGTCGGAAGGTTGGGTAGATTTGGATATTTAGGAAGTTTTGGGTGTTTTGTGGTTGAAGGTGTATTACTTACATTATGTGGGTGACGTCTCGGCTGTTGCTGTCTTGAGAATGTTGTGCACTATCGATACGTTCACTGTCACTGTTTGTAGGCGAAATTTGCCCACAAACGAGTAGATAGTTATATTGTATTACCATAATAAAAATGGAGCATTTTTTGTTTAAGACATAATTGAAATGGTCTTAATTTGTGCTGTGAATGTGGAAGAATGTTATGGGGAATTGGGCTACCATTGAAATGGATGCCGAGCGTTTTCCTGATAGGATTAACCCTCCTAAGCTTCATTTCATCTGTTAAAAAAAAACAAGAAATGTAAAGGCTACGAAGAAAATGAAACCCCCAAAGCATGCTTCGCGCGTAGCACGCGTTTTCCCGACACCCAACACTCTTTCGCGGTCAAATTAGAAAAGTGCCTGACCACTGCATTCGCAAATACGTATATCCCCATGACTTCAAGGAACTAGAACTCTCTCCCAGCTTCTATCTTTCCCAGCACTTATAACCTTCAAACCTTCAAAACCCGAGTGCATAAGCACCTACGTCTCCACCTTCTCACTTAATCAACTTTCCGTTCTCTTAGGTAATGCAAGGGTCTTTCGAGACCCATAGGGGCTGCATCTTTCCTGGTTTGTTTTAATTAAATTGAAGAACGCTGTTCATTCCTATGGTTATGACTTAAACAACTGCTATGGAACTTGATACCCGTTGAGATCTCAACTAACTGAAGCTGATAACCTTGAACGACGTTTGTACCCAAGGGGTACCGCGATTAGGTGTACATGTCTTTGGAATTATATGGAATTCATCCATTTATCTATTGTCTTGTACTTGGAAATGAAAGTGGAAGTGGAAGTAGGTGTACACGATATTAGGTCGCGGATCACCCCTCGTTTGTACTGAACTTGGCCGCTTTTTCACATTTATGTGTTTGGTCATATAAATTTCAATAATAAAAACGTACTGGATGAAGGGAATAGTTTCAATCAAAACATAGGTGAAAGAAACCAGAAAAATTTTAAGATAATGTTCTGAAATTCGATAAACTACTTTGTATTTGTAAAAGAAACATTATTTGTACTAAAAATATTAAATTAATAGCTCAAATCATTGAAATTAAAAAAAAATTCCTTTATTCTATTAACAATCAGAAGCAGTAGCACTGAACAAACCTTTGCTAAGAGTTCGGTGCTGGTCTACTAGGATGCAGAGCATTTCTTCTATCAACCTTGAAAACTAAGATACGAGGTAGGTTTCACAAAAAAGAAATAAAACAAAATTGAGTTTTGAGTTCGATATATTTCGGGGGTTAGCCCATCATCAGGAGTCTAAGAAAACTGATTACATATTGGAAAAATAGTTTTACAAGTAAGAATTTTTAAAATTTTTTTTAAAAATGTATATGGTGGGGGGAATGTAGGGGAAGAGGGGGGGGTAGTTGTTGTTCTAAGGATTAATATTTTCTATTGAGATTTGAGCTGGGTGAAAGGGATCTATCTATACCTGATATTATAATAGCGAATGGACAGGTACCTGAGAAGGTACAACTTAAAAGGTATATAAGAGAGTGCAATTACCCTAATATAATGTGCAAACAATGAAAGGAATGTTTATTTAATTTATTATAACATATAATCAATAATTGTATTTTTATACACTTCCAATTGATTATTTAAAATATTTGAATTATTAGAGAGGGCTATTTTTATCTCGGTGGATTCCAGGAGGTCCAATTTAAGGCCTTTTCTTTCGAAATGAATGGGGATAGGGTTATTATTAGAGGGTGAATGGTTAGATTCATGTAAGTGAATTGCGAAGGCTGAGGTCGAATCTAAATTAATGTTATCGGATTTGTTGAGGTGGTTAAGGGCTCTTACATGCTCGGAGTAACGTATTTTGAAAGCGCGACCTGTCTGCCCAATATAAAAAGCGTCGCAATCTTGACAAGTTAATTTATACACTCCTGATTTGTCTAATTTATCTATTTTGTCTATTTTATTGTTAATTAATTGAGAGCCTAAATTGTTGTTGTTGTATAAAGCAGGAGTGATTCCATATGATCTAAGGGTATAAGCTAATGGAGATGTCAGATGATTAGAAATGAAGGGTATTCTTCTATATATTTTTCGGTTCAGATTCTAATGAGTGTAAGTGTGAGATAGTGAATTTACGTTTGATTTTATTATAAATTTTGTTGATAGTCGAAATGTTATATCCATTATTCAGGGCTATATTCTGAATGATGTTAAGCTCTTGATTGAAATTTATAGTATTCATAGGTATACTGAGGAGTCTATGAATCATTGAATAGAATGCTGCAAATTTTGTATTAATGGGGTGATTAGATAGAGAAGGGAATGACTGTGTCCGTGAAAGTGGGCTAACCCCCGAAAATATATCGAACTCAAAAACTCGAACTTTGACTTTATTTCTTTTTTGTGAAACCTACACTCGTATCTTAGACTTTATTATTATATTATCATGAATCTTATAAAAACATTTTTGAGATTGAACTAGTTATTAGTAACAGTTAACTTATTATTTAATCAATAAATAATTAATAAATATGGTAGGACTTGTGGTTACTAAATAAATTAAAGCACGTACGAGATCCCTCCCCAGGTTAGCCAACATTTGAAATTTTACCCCTAAGTGTACTGACCAAAATAATGAAAAAAACCCTAACTGACATTTTGTAATTTAAATTAGTAATTAAATTAATTTTTAGGACAATTTCTAAGATTTTAGCAGAAATATTATTAAATTGTGATATTAAAGGGGATTCAACCCCAAGGAGTCGAACACTAAGAACTAACATGTTTTCAGGACATTTAGCTCACACCCTCGAGGCAAAAAACTCTCTCTGAATCGCAATATAAGTTAATATAGGCACAGAAATTATTTACTCCATTATTATACAACGGAAATTAAAAAATTTAGCTTATATTAAATATCCTCTTATTTAAATATAAAACTAAAAATTTGAGCATCTTCTTTTTTAATATAGTGAGCCGCACGTTTCATCTTTTAATAACTCCAAGATCTCTTAGGACTCCGTCCCTATTTACGCATCTGATAATTGTAGTTAAAGTTCATATCAATCGGGTTTTCGTTAAATTAACAAAGATATTATCTTTTGTTTCGGTTTCAATATTTTCATCTTTTAATAAGATAATGTTGAGGACAGTTTTTTTTTTTTTTTGAATGGTTTAATATTTTGGTAATATTAAAATAGATTTAATCACAACTTGGTCTTTTGAAAATGGTAGAAAATGAAATAAAACTAGAAAATTCGTAATTTATTTTAAATTAAATAAAATAACACAACAGCATTTTTGAATGAAAAAAATATAATCTTTAATTGTAAATAAAATAAAATATAAATTCTTAATTTGTATGTAAATATTTTTAAAAATTGAACATTTTTGTAATTAAATTACATCATTAAAATAAATATGTTGTAGAAAATAACAAAAGTTTATTTATGTGTTCCGTTGGTTCACCGTTAATTCATCAGTTTAATCATTATATGTATATACAAGAGATGTTTATTCATGTTTTGTCTTCGTTTGCTGAATCTTTCGTTTCTGTAGTTGGCTGTGAAGGGTCTTTAAACTCTTTCGAACATGTGTAGCATTTTTGAGACCGTTGGGCATCAAAAGTTTTCTTTCTTGTTTTTCTCCAGAATCCTGTAGAATCTGGAATCCAACATTCCTGCAAGAATCGCCTTGAGGTAACAATTACGTTGGTAAATGGAAGCTGCTTTGCTTAAAAGAGATCACAAGAGATCTCCGAAGCATTATGTTGCTTATCTGTTTGCCTGTGCGACAGTGTCTTTAGGAAAGCGCTTCTACGTCTTGCCGACCACTTGGGCGTTTCCACTGTGCTTCTAATCCGAAAGTGACTGCAAAATATTGCGATCCCTTTGGGATCAGATCGTCTCACATTTTTACTGAGTCCGAGTTGTCTCCAATGTTTTGGTTGTTCGTCCGTTCTATTTCAGATTCTACATTGAGCTTTCTAACAGAAGAAGGAGATAAACATATTTTAATTGACAATATAATAATTGATTTGAGTAAAAATTTTTGTAGTGGTTAAATAATTTTTTGTGATAATCTTCAACAAAAATGGCAGTAGGCTTCTTCCTCTGCTTTGACAGAGTTTTCCCAGAACCCAATACGGTGCAAGTCCATAAAATCAAGAGTTAAAACTCTCATTATAAAACATATTCAGAAAAGGAAATATAGTGTATACGCATTTCCCAGAAAGAAAACTAAACATGGTATAAAACCTTTCGTACTAAAGAGAATATTTGTTGATTTCGTTGAGATGAGAAAATCTGGAAATTTTCCTAAAGGTGGACTTTTGATCCACATTTTGGGATTTCTCAGACGACGTAATATTAACAAAAATTTCATTTCCTCTGTGATCGAAACGACGTCTATTTTTTTGAATATATATTTGTTAGTTTATGAATGAATATAATATACAAATTAATAGAATCCCTTTAATAACGATCAGAAAATGGTTTATTAATATTTCAAACGTTTCAGGGAGAAATTCTTACAATTTCAATGTAAATAAAATAAATCATGAATCAAAATAATTTAATACAAAAATTGGAGTGTCACATTTTTGAAGAATGGATGGAGGAAAAAGCAACTTGGGGCTTTGTACCTAATATATTTTAATTAAATTAGAAATCGAATGAGGACATTTTTAATAAAGATCTTAGACTAGATATAATATGTATATATATATATTTATGTCAGAGGAAATTCTTTTCTAAGGTTGACACTGGGGTTCGACTCCTGAGACGGCGAAATCTTCTGACATATAATATATACATACATACTAAGAATTTTGATAAAATTGTCTCTTATTCAATTATTTCAGTTTATATCAAAATAATTTAGTTTAAAAAATTTACATTTTCCTGAATGTTATTTAATAGGGCATAAATAAATTTTCATTTTTTTTAATAAACCAATCATTTGTTTATCTTACTAGTATTATTATATTAAATTAATAGGAATACCTTGAAATAAATTGGTGCCAAAGTTCCTTCATCTTTACTTAGAGGGACACATTCTATAACCATATGAGGGAAGCGACGCAAATTTAGTGCAGTTTCAAAAAAAACTACGTCCATATCTTTTGAGGAGAACATTTTAATTAATCCTTTTTTATATATCTGGAAATAAATTCAAACATTAATAAGTCTATAATATACAAAAAGATATTTATTATATATAAATCTTTTTTATAGAATATTCTAGAAACGTTTAATTAAAAAAATCAAACCATTCAGGAAACATTTTTCATTTTAAAAATGGAAATTAAAAAAAAATAGTCCTTTAAAAAGGAATGAAAAAATGATAGATATTTGCTTTATTATATATTCCTTTTTAAAACAACAATTTTTTCAAATTTCCATTGATAAACGGAAAATTTCACCTGAAACTCCTGGTTTTTTAATACACGTTTCTAGATTCTTTTATAAAGATTCGTATTTATTTTTTTATATCGAGGCTGAAAAGTAATCGTGATGTATCTCGACAAATAGAACTTTAAATGGGAATCAAAAACTATTTAAAATGTTTTAATTCTTAAAGTTAAAGAAGAAGCCTCTTAATTCTAGGGAACCCTCACTAAAAAAAAAAAATATTTGTGGGATTTTGACGTATTTAGCATATTTAATTGTGTAAAGTAGCAGATTTTGCTCTTTTTAAAATATTTATCATCCATTCATTGGAAAAAATTTAAAATTTTGAACGTCGTATCCATTTACGTCATCGGCGGAGAACGAAACACAAAACACACTCGAAACAGTTTATTTTTTTTTTAATTTTTATTTTTTTATTTTTTTAAATAAAAGTGATAATGTCGTTATTTCGAGATACAGCGAAATTGCTTTCAGCATCGATCTATTAAACAATGAATAAAATTTGTTTAAATATATTTATTGTAATACATATATACTATTTATAATACATTTATAGTATACTTTAACACTTACTTTTATTTTAATTACTAATACATGTATCTTTAAATGATGAAGTGAAGCTGCTAACGATCTTCTAAAACCATTCATTTGGCGTTTACTCAATTAAACAGAAGCTGCAGAAGCTGCATAACCATATGCAAATGCAAAGAAAGCAAACATCAACCAGCTGATTCCAACGTCTACTAACTCAAAAGAGAATCATCAACGATACTAAAACTGTATACTAAAGAACGCATTTAGATTCATTAAAGAAACCATTTGCAGATACTTTCACTTCTAATTTTGGTGACAAATCATTTGCAGCAAATTCAAAAGATATTTCTTTCGTTTATTCATTTGCAGATATGAGAACGTCTTCTTTTCTGCTTCTTCCCATTTTTCACTTCATTTCCTCTTCTGGCTCCATCCAGCCACCTGTCATGAAGGACTCTGAACACCCACACACTGCTAAGGAGTGTAAGAGACACACTGGGGCCTCACTCACCTTCAAAGTTTGGTTGGGCACTTCAAAGGATGCAGCCCCTGCCAGGCACAAGTTGAGCCTCAGCTCAGGCACTGTCTATCTTGGCCAAGAGACTTTGGGACTGACTCAGGCAACAGTGCATGGCCCCTGGCCTCCCCCTTTTTTGAGCATGTGGCAGCAAGCAGTTTGCTAGATTTAAGGACTTCTGGGTCCACTGATTATATACAAAATTTAGTTAGGTTTGGACTAGATTTTAACTCCCTATCCACTGCCCCAATTTCGATTCTGATGTGCAAATTCTAATGCAGCTCTTAATTTCATTGAACTTTTAAAATTGCATATGAAATTTGGATTTGATATTCAAACTAGTTTTTGTGCTAGACAGTCCACAAAGATTTGGTAACACAGACTAACTATCAGACATTTTAACAAAACAATTATTATTTCGAAAAATATAATTTTTTCGATCTTGACTTTTTAGGTCTTTTTTGTAGAGCGAAATGCCATGGTTTTGCACAATTTTTTTAACCAAAATAGTTTTAGCCGTTTTTGAGATATTTCGAAAGAAAGAAGCAAAAAAACCGCTTTTTTCATGGACGATTTCAATAGTTGACCATACCCTATATGGTAAAGTGAAAAAAAAAAATCAAATTATATCTAAGAATATGAGCTATCGAGTGATTGTAGCTAATGAAGTGAAGAATAATATTTAATTTTAAAAAGAGAGATAAGAAAAGAGATTACCTTCTGTCCAATAGAAACCACAAGATGTTTTAATGAATTTTCTAGACAATTCAGGCATCCATCAAGTGTCCGTGCCATGCGTCCATGTTCTGCTATCGCCCTATCACGTTCTCGAGCCTCCGATTTACCAGGCTTCTCCTTGGTGCTCATTTTTTCAAAGAATGAATCATCAGCATCATAATCATGTACTTTGCCAGATAAATTAACAAATTGTCCTAAATGATCATCTATTGTGGTCATCTTTTCTTGAATAAACTAAAAAAAGAAATTTTTAATTAAAAATATGTTTTGTACGAGTCTAAAATATATAACATTAAACAATTTTTCTTACCATATCTTGAAGGGTATGTTTATCATCATCAGGAAAATAACGAACACGTTTGCCTTCTTGATGAGTTGATACTTTTTCCTTTCTTCGTTTAGTGGAAATTTCTTCTTTATTCTGAGATATAGGTCTTGTAAAACCACGATTATCTGTTCGAGTAAGGATAATCATCTCAGGCGATTTTTCTCTTTTAGTTTCTGATTTCTCAATATTTTTTGGACCAGATAATCTTGTAGATCTCGCTAACTCCATTTTTTCTTTCAATTTTTTTAACAAATCCTGAAAAAAAATGTTTATATTCAATTAACGAAAAAAATATAAATTACAGTGGAGATTGAATGGCGAGTCAGCTCAAGGATAAAGAAAAAAAATAATAATTCCAAATGATGTAATTTTAAGTAATGTCATTGTCAATACTTCAAAAAGCAACGTTTTGAAATAAATTTTCCTTCTTCGGGGATTATTATCCTCTGAAAGGTCTCTTTTTGAAAGATAATAAATGACAATATTTAAGACATTTTAGTCGGATATGCCATGGTCCCGGGTTCGAACTCCTGCTGTTCCTTTTGTCTATAATAACATTTTACTTTATTCTCAAATTGAAATTGACGTAATAACAAATAATTCTTTTCGGATTTGTTAACTTTTTCCTATTAAGACTGCCTCTAGATCCAATCTCTTTTAAGATCAATGAAGAAAATACTAATAAAAAAGTATTATTTACCTGATCACCCATGATCTCTGCTTTGACGATTTTAGCCCCCAAATCGTTCATTTCTTTATCAGTTAGATACATTTCTTTTTCTTTTCTTGTGTCCATATCAGAAGGGTTTACAAACAATTTAAATTTTCTTTGATGAATTGTTCGTTGTCACTCTAGAAATAAAAAAAAGAAGAATATAAGAATAATATTGCTAAATGGATGTAAAATAAGTATATTTTATGACCACTTGAAATTGATGTGGTAGAGATGAATATTTCTCAAATAAAATAAAACAGTAAGATGTTGGAAAAGAAAGTATAGTAATCGACAAAAATGGGACAAATCGAGAATATTGTTAAGGTAAAAAGTTGTATTATCAAATAGTATCTACTTATGTTTAAAACTATAATTAAAAATTGATTACATAATTTTTTTTTATTTTATTTTATATAATAAATAGTTGGTGTTGTCCTCAGGCCCTCTTGGTTGAAACCAGGGGACGTCTTTGGGGGTTGGGGACAGAAATTGGTCGTATTTATCCGAGTGATTGAAATGAATATATAATAGTTAGATTAGAATCCGAAAATAGTATTTCAATTTATTAAAACTGATAAAAAATAATATATTGAAGAAATATTATATTTTTCGCTAACGGAAATAAAAATCCAGATATAATACAAATTCTATTATATATAGTATATGGTATATATATCTTTGAAACTAAATATACATAAGACACTGACCTATAAGTAAAGAAAACTAGTAAAGACATTAAAAATTTAAAAACATAAAAAATTTAAAAATAAACACGTGGGAATTTAATAAAATAATCAAATCTCAAAATATTCTTGGTATACAAATATCAAATCGACAATAAGATGGCGCAATCTTACTTTATGCCAAACATAAAATTTTTGCCACCTGGGGTCGTAGTTTGAAAATATTTTATTTAGAGGGAATTTTAAAATATCTAAAATGCAATATCTCAATTCACCCACCATATTTGTCTGACGTTACAAATCTCTTTCACCTAGGCTTAAACAATTAATGAGGAATAATAATAATAAAAAGCAAAAATTTAGAATATTATCAAATAATTTCCGTTACTTAAAATGAATTAATACACTTACCTATGAGTTATAATTAAATAAAACTTAAAAACAGACATAAAATTTAAAAATATAAAAAATTTAAAAATAACACGTGGGAATTTCAGAAAATAATCAACTATCGAAATGTCCTTTGTAGACGAATATCAAATCGACAATAAGATGGCGCAATCTTACTTGATGCCAAACATAAAATTTTTGCCACCAGGGGTCGTAGTTTGAAAATATTTTATTTAGAGGGAATTTTAAAATTTCTAAAATACAATATGTCAATTCACCCACCATATTTGTCTGACGTTACAAATCTCTTTCATCTAGACACAAAGAGAAACAAAGAGGTTGTCCTCGGCTTGATGGAAATAAACATTCACACATATATATCGAGATGATATATCTGTATATATATATTTAAATAATTAAAAAAATAATAATATATATATACAGATATATCATGTCGATATATATATTTAAATATTTAAAAAAAATAATAATATATATATATATACAGATATATCATGTCGATATATATGTGTGTTATTATTAATAAGGATTATTTTTGTTTTTTAGACTCTAAGGAAGGAAAGAAAAAAGTCTCCGAAACGTCGGAATTTGAATAAAATTTAAATAATTTATGCACTGCATTTCATTATCACCTACTTATTATTAATAAGGTTTATTAATTTTTGGTTTCAATTTTAGATAAACTAAACCTAACAAGGAATACCTATATACACATATACACTAATCAAATAAAATGTTCAACTATAAATTCTAATTTATTTAAATAAATAAATAAATATATTCATAAATCACTTACTTAGCTAATCTGAAGAATCTGCTAAATACACAAAATTGAACGAAAACTGAGAAAATAAAAACAATTGTCAAGCTTATAAAAATATTAAATATTAAATGCAAACAGTACAAGACGAAATTTTAAAATGAGAGTTTGAAATAATTTTCCAATGAAGTAAACTTTCGCCACCAGGGTGGGTATTTATAAAATTAAAAATATGCTTTTTGGAGGGAAATTAAGTTTGTACGGATAGTATCCCGTAAATCATAATAAAATCTAGATTTTATTTTCGTCTAAAATAAAAAATGTGTTCATATAAATTAAAAACTTAAATTTAGATATGACTTTAGAAAACGTCTTATCGGATTAAATTAATTATTTATTTATTATCAATAGTAAAAAGTATACTTTGAATCAAGTATTTTTTCGCATGAAATAGATCTGACAACAGCGCATACTACAGCTGTATATTATCTTATTTAGGGCCAGTTTCATAAAAAATAAGATGACCCTATGCTAGAGGGAACATCCTGGGGTTACCTCTCGAAATGTGTTTCATAAAAAAAGAGGGGGTGATCTCAAACTTAACCCCTCTATATTTAACTCTCCGAAATTGATGGGTTAATCTTGATGCAGGTGATAACCCTGTGTTTATTTACATTAGAAAAACATTTTATAGGTTAGAGTTTCAAATCAAAAGAATTCAAAACAAATCATTATATTATTTATTTTTATAATATTATTATTATTTTTATATAATATTAAATATAACCAAATATATCTATATACATGTATATATAGAATTTTAATTTATGTTAACACGGAAGTAGAATAAAACAAAAATAACCTGACGTGTTCTGATGTGGCCATCCACTTGACTTTACCATACAACCTGGCCCCTCCCTTATATTTAATATTTAATTCATAAAATGATTCATAAAATGTATATGTTTGGCACCGGCTTCAAAAAGTAATTTCATGTTAATATTTCGTCGTTTAGTTGCAACTAAATAAAATAATTATTTTATAACTTTTAGTGGATTTTATTTTATTTTTATTACTTTGCCATACAGGGTATGGTCAAGTATTGTAATCGTGCGTGTTTTTTCCTTCTTTTTTTTTTTTTTTTGAAATATCTCAAAAACGGCTGAAACTATTTTGATTAAAAAAATTGTGCGAAACCATGACATTTCGGTCTACAAAAAGTCCAAATAAGTAAACATCGCAAAAATTAAATTTTTTGAGATAATAATTGTTTTGTCAAAATGTCTGTTAGTCTGTGCGTCTACCAAATTTTTGTGGACGAGGTAGCTCAAAAACTAGTGTGAATATCGAAACCAAATTTCACAGGTAGTTTTGGTCCAATGAGATTAAGAGCTACTTAGATTTTGGTGCATATAGACCCAAAATTAATGGAGGTGGAAGGGGGGTGGTTATAAATAAAAATGTGGGCCATTTGAGCAAACTTAATCAAATTTTGTATATATATTAAGTGGGCCCCCAGGAGACTAAAAATGCAAAAACCAACCCACCCTCACATACATGATTATAAATAATTTTATTAAATATAGGTGAGAACCCAGCTTGTATGATAAAGTCAAGTGGATGACCACATCGGAACACGTCAGCTTATTTTTTTGAATGGTTTAATATTTTGGTAACATTAAAATGAATATAATCACAGCTTGGAGGTTTGAAAATGGTAAAAAATGAAATAAAACTAGAAATATTCGTAATTTATTTTAAATTAAATAAAATAACACAACAGCATTTTTGAATCAAAAAAATATAATCTTTAATTGTAAATAAAATAAAATATAAATTCGTAATTTGTATGTAAATATTTTTAAAAAATTGAACATTTTTGTAATTAAATTACATCATTAAAATAAATATGTTGTAGAAAATAACAAAAGTTTATTTATGTGTTCCGTTGGTTCACCGTTAATTCATCAGTTTAATCATTATATGTATATACAAGACATGTTTATTAATATTTTATCTTCGTTATAATTTTTCTTTTCTTATTGGATTGAAGGGTCTAAACTCTTTCGAAAATTGTAGCATTTTGGACCGTTGGGCATCAAAGTTTTCTTTCTTATTTTTCCTCCAAATCCTATGATCTAAATCCAACATTCCACCAAGAATTTCCTTAAAATAAAAATTAAATTAATAAATGGAAACTACTTTGCTTAAAAAAGTTATAAAGATCTCCGAAACATTATATTTTTTATTTATTTACCTGTGCGAAGTTTTTAGGAAAATGCTTCTCGTCTTCCACCACATGGGCGTATCCACTGTCTTCTAATCCGAAAGTGACTGCAAAATATTGCAATCCCTTTGGAATAGATCGTCTTATATTTTTGATGATATCTAATTTCATCAATTTAATGTTATTCGTCCATTCTATTTCAGATTCTAAAATGGCTTTCTAAAAGAGAAGAAAAATATAAAATATTTTAATTGACAATATAATAATAAATTGATAAAAAATTTTGGTGGTTTAATAATTTATTATAATTTTTTAATAAAAATGGCAGTAGGCCCTAATAAATATATTTGATAGGTTCAGAACCCAATACGATTAAGTCCATAAAATCAAAGTTTTTTTGAATTTATATTTGTTAGTTTATGAATGAATATAAGATACAAATTAATAGAATCCTTTAATAACAATCAGAAAATGGTTTATTAATATTTCAAACGTTTCGGGAGAAATTCTTACAATTTCAATGTAAATAAAATAAATCATGAATCAAAATAATTTAATACAAAAATTGGAGTGTCACATTTTTGAAAAATGGATGGAAAAAACAACTTGGGGCTTTGTATCTAATATATTTTAATTAAATTAGAAATCGAATGAGGACATTTTTAATAAAGATCTTAGTAGATTAATATGTATATATATATTTTATGTCAGAGGAAATTCTTTTTTAAGGTTGACACTGGGGTTCGACTCCTGAGACGGCGAAATCTTCTGACATATAATATATTCTACTAAGAATTTTGATAAAATTGTCCTTATTCATTATTTCATTTAATCAAAATAATTTAGTTTAAAAAATTACATTTTCCTGAATGTTATTTAATAGGGCATAAATAAATTTTCATTTTTTTAATAAACCAATCATTTGTTTATCTTACTAGTATTATTATATTAAATTAATAGGAATACCTTGAAATAAATTGGTGCCAAAGTTCCTTCATCTTTACTTAGAGGGACACATTCTATAACCATATGAGGGAAGCGACGCAAATTTAGTGCAGTTTCAAAAAAAACTACGTCCATATCTTTTGAGGAGAACATTTTAATTAATCCTTTTTTATATATCTGGAAATAAATTCAAACATTAATAAGTCTATAATATACAAAAAGATATTTATTATATATAAATCTTTTTTATAGAATATTCTAAAAACGTTTAATTAAAAAAATCAAACCATTCAGGAAAAATTTTCATTTTAAAAATGGAATTTAAAAAAAAATAGTCCTTTAAAAAGGAATGAAAAAATGTTAGATATTTGCTTTATTATATATTCCTTTTTAAAACAACAATTTTTTCAAATTCTCATTGATAAACGGAAAATTTCACCTGAAACTCCTGGTTTTTTAATACACGTTTCTAGATTCTTTTATAAAGATTCGTATTTATTTTTT
>JALMQS010000128.1:28461546-28655981 GCA_024734495.1 Forficula auricularia | reverse complement strand
TATTTAGCAGATTCTTCAGATTAGCTAAGTAAGTGATTTATGAATATATTTATTTATTTATTTAAATAAATTAGAATTTATAGTTGAACATTTTATTTGATTAGTGTATATGTGTATATAGGTATTCCTTGTTAGGTTTAGTTTATCTAAAATTGAAACCAAAAATTAATAAACCTTATTAATAATAAGTAGGTGATAATGAAATGCAGTGCATAAATTATTTAAATTTTATTCAAATTCCGACGTTTCGGAGACTTTTTTCTTTCCTTCCTTAGAGTCTAAAAAACAAAAATAATCCTTATTAATAATAACACACATATATATCGACATGATATATCTGTATATATATATATATTATTATTTTTTAATTATTTATATAAATATATATATATATACAGATATATCATCTCGATATATATGTGTGAATGTTTATTTCCATCAAGCCGAGGACAACCTCTTTGTTTCTCTTTGTGTCTAGATGAAAGAGATTTGTAACGTCAGACAAATATGGTGGGTGAATTGACATATTGTATTTTAGAAATTTTAAAATTCCCTCTAAATAAAATATTTTCAAACTACGACCCCTGGTGGCAAAAATTTTATGTTTGGCATCAAGTAAGATTGCGCCATCTTATTGTCGATTTGATATTTGTCTACAAAGGACATTTCGATAGTTGATTATTTTCTGAAATTCCCACGTGATATTTTTAAATTTTTTATATTTTTAAATTTTATGTCTGTTTTTAAGTTTTATTTACTTATAACTCATAGGTAAGTGTATTAATTCATTTTAAGTAACGGAAATTATTTGATAATATTCTAAATTTTTGCTTTTTATTATTATTATTCCTCATTAATTGTTTAAGCCTAGGTGAAAGAGATTTGTAACGTCAGACAAATATGGTGGGTGAATTGAGATATTGCATTTTAGATATTTTAAAATTCCCTCTAAATAAAATATTTTCAAACTACGACCCCAGGTGGCAAAAATTTTATGTTTGGCATAAAGTAAGATTGCGCCATCTTATTGTCGATTTGATATTTGTATACCAAGAATATTTTGAGATTTGATTATTTTATTAAATTCCCACGTGTTTATTTTTAAATTTTTTATGTTTTTAAATTTTTAATGTCTTTACTAGTTTTCTTTACTTATAGGTCAGTGTCTTATGTATATTTAGTTTCAAAGATATATATACCATATACTATATATAATAGAATTTGTATTATATCTGGATTTTTATTTCCGTTAGCGAAAAATATAATATTTCTTCAATATATTATTTTTTATCAGTTTTAATAAATTGAAATACTATTTTCGGATTCTAATCTAACTATTATATATTCATTTCAATCACTCGGATAAATACGACCAATTTCTGTCCCCAACCCCCAAAGACGTCCCCTGGTTTCAACCAAGAGGGCCTGAGGACAACACCAACTATTTATTATATAAAATAAAATAAAAAAAATTATGTAATCAATTTTTAATTATAGTTTTAAACATAAGTAGATACTATTTGATAATACAACTTTTTACCTTAACAATATTCTCGATTTGTCCCATTTTTGTCGATTACTATACTTTCTTTTCCAACATCTTACTGTTTTATTTTATTTGAGAAATATTCATCTCTACCACATCAATTTCAAGTGGTCATAAAATATACTTATTTTACATCCATTTAGCAATATTATTCTTATATTCTTCTTTTTTATTTCTAGAGTGACAACGAACAATTCATCAAAGAAAATTTAAATTGTTTGTAAACCCTTCTGATATGGACACAAGAAAAGAAAAAGAAATGTATCTAACTGATAAAGAAATGAACGATTTGGGGGCTAAAATCGTCAAAGCAGAGATCATGGGTGATCAGGTAAATAATACTTTTTTATTAGTATTTTCTTCATTGATCTTAAAAGAGATTGGATCTAGAGGCAGTCTTAATAGGAAAAAGTTAACAAATCCGAAAAGAATTATTTGTTATTACGTCAATTTCAATTTGAGAATAAAGTAAAATGTTATTATAGACAAAAGGAACAGCAGGAGTTCGAACCCGGGACCATGGCATATCCGACTAAAATGTCTTAAATATTGTCATTTATTATCTTTCAAAAAGAGACCTTTCAGAGGATAATAATCCCCGAAGAAGGAAAATTTATTTCAAAACGTTGCTTTTTGAAGTATTGACAATGACATTACTTAAAATTACATCATTTGGAATTATTATTTTTTTTCTTTATCCTTGAGCTGACTCGCCATTCAATCTCCACTGTAATTTATATTTTTTTCGTTAATTGAATATAAACATTTTTTTTCAGGATTTGTTAAAAAAATTGAAAGAAAAAATGGAGTTAGCGAGATCTACAAGATTATCTGGTCCAAAAAATATTGAGAAATCAGAAACTAAAAGAGAAAAATCGCCTGAGATGATTATCCTTACTCGAACAGATAATCGTGGTTTTACGATACCTATATCTCAGTATAAGGAGGACTTTAGCAGTAAACGAAAAAGGAAAAGGGTATCAACCCATCATGAAGGCAAACGTGTTCGTTATTTTCCTGATGATGATAAACATACCCTTCAAGATATGGTAAGAAAAATTGTTTAATGTTATATATTTTAGACTCGTACAAAACATATTTTTAATTAAAAATTTCTTTTTTTAGTTTATTCAAGAAAAGATGACCACAATAGATGATCATTTAGGACAATTTGTTAATTTATCTGGCAAAGTACATGATTATGATGCTGATGATTCATTCTTTGAAAAAATGAGCACCAAGGAGAAGCCTGGTAAATCGGAGGCTCGAGAACGTGATAGGGCGATAGCAGAACATGGACGCATGGCACGGACACTTGATGGATGCCTGAATTGTCTAGAAAATTCATTAAAACATCTTGTGGTTTCTATTGGACAGAAGGTAATCTCTTTTCTTATCTCTTTTTTAAAATTAAATATTATTCTTCACTTCATTAGCTACAATCACTCGATAGCTCATATTCTTAGATATAATTTGATTTTTTTTTCACTTTACCATATAGGGTATGGTCAACTATTGAAATCGTCCATGAAAAAAGCGGTTTTTTTGCTTCTTTCTTTCGAAATATCTCAAAAACGGCTAAAACTATTTTGGTTAAAAAAATTGTGCAAAACCATGGCATTTCGCTCTACAAAAAAGACCTAAAAAGTCAAGATCGAAAAAATTATATTTTTCGAAATAATAATTGTTTTGTTAAAATGTCTGATAGTTAGTCTGTGTTACCAAATCTTTGTGGACTGTCTAGCACAAAAACTAGTTTGAATATCAAATCCAAATTTCATATGCAATTTTGGCCCCGTGAAATTAAGAGCTGATTAGATTTTGGTGCACATCGAACCGAAATTAAAGTGGGTGGATAGGAAGTTAAAAATCTAGTCCATTTGAGTAAACTCAACTAAATTTTGTATACATAATCAGTGGGACCCCAGAAGTCTCAAATTCCAAAAAATAATCGCCAAAAATGTGTGTTGGCTGGGAATAGGGGGGGGAGGGTCAAAAAATGAAAATCATTTACCAAAATCAACCAAATTTTAATTAAGTGTTGATTAAATTTTGTTTCATATCGACCCGAAATTAAGGGGGGTTAGACTTTTTGAGCAAACTCAATCAAATTTTGTATACATAATCAGTGGGCCCTCAAGATTCTAAAAATGCAAAAACTAACCCCCATGATTATAAATAATTTTATTAAATATTAAATTTAAGTGACGGGCCAGGTTGTATGGTAAAGTTGAGTGGATGCCCACATCACAACACGACAGCTTATTCTGATTATATCTTGATTTTTCAGTCATCTGTAATTAGAAAGTTTAAAATCTAAACACTTCTTCAATTTGTCCTAACAAAATTTTTAGGGCCTATTTTGTCGTTTTCATTTAATTTCTGAGTTAAAGGGATCAAATTAACCATTAATTAATATCTGGCTTTCTTTACTTTCAGGTATATTTAAGTGTGCCCAGTTTCCAATCTTTAACTCGAGGTCACTGTCTAATTATTCCTAGACATCATGTTACATGCTCTACCCAATTGGATGAAGACGTATGGGATGAGATTCAAGTAAGTAAAAACATAATTACTAATATAAATACATATATGTAATACAATAAATATATTTAAACAAATTTTATTCATTGTTTAATAAATCGATGCTAGAAAGCAATTTCGCTGTATCTCGAAATAACGACATTATCACTTTTATTTAAAAAAATAAAAAAATAAAAATTAAAAAAAAAAATAAACTGTTTCGAGTGTTTTGTGTTTCGTTCTCCGCCGATGACGTAAATGGATACGACGTTCAAAATTTTTAAATTTTTTCCAATGAATGGATGATAAATATTTTAAAAAGAGCAAAATCTGCTACTTTACACAATTAAATATGCTAAATACGTCAAAATCCCACAAATATTTTTTTTTTTTTAGTGAGGGGTTCCCTAGAATTAAGGGGCTTCTTCTTTAACTTTAAGAATTAAAACATTTTAAATAGTTTTTGATTCCCATTTAAAGTTCTATTTGTCGAGATACATCACGATTACTTTTCAGCCTCGATATAAAAAAATAAATACGAATCTTTATAAAAGAATCTAGAAACGTGTATTAAAAAACCAGGAGTTTCAGGTGAAATTTTCCGTTTATCAATGAGAATTTGAAAAAATTGTTGTTTTAAAAAGGAATATATAATAAAGCAAATATCTATCATTTTTTCATTCCTTTTTAAAGGACTATTTTTTTTTAAATTCCATTTTTAAAATGAAAATTTTTCCTGAATGGTTTGATTTTTTTAATTAAACGTTTTTAGAATATTCTATAAAAAAGATTTATATATAATAAATATCTTTTTGTATATTATAGACTTATTAATGTTTGAATTTATTTCCAGATATATAAAAAAGGATTAATTAAAATGTTCTCCTCAAAAGATATGGACGTAGTTTTTTTTGAAACTGCACTAAATTTGCGTCGCTTCCCTCATATGGTTATAGAATGTGTCCCTCTAAGTAAAGATGAAGGAACTTTGGCACCAATTTATTTCAAGGTATTCCTATTAATTTAATATAATAATACTAGTAAGATAAACATAATGATTGGTTTATTAAAAAAATGAAAATTTATTTATGCCCTATTAAATAACATTCAGGAAAATGTAATTTTTTAAACTAAATTATTTTGATTAAATGAAATATTGAATAAGGACAATTTTATCAAAATTCTTAGTATATTATTATGTATATATTATATGTCAGAAGATTTCGCCGTCTCAGGAGTCGAACCCCAGTGTCAACCTTAAAAAAGAATTTCCTCTGACATAAAATATATATATACATATTAATCTACTAAGATCTTTATTAAAAATGTCCTCATTCGATTTCTAATTTAATTAAAATATATTAGATACAAAGCCCCAAGTTGTTTTTTCCATCCATTTTTCAAAAATGTGACACTCCAATTTTTGTATTAAATTATTTTGATTCATGATTTATTTTATTTACATTGAAATTGTAAGAATTTCTCCCGAAACGTTTGAAATATTAATAAACCATTTTCTGATTGTTATTAAAGGATTCTATTAATTTGTATCTTATATTCATTCATAAACTAACAAATATAAATTCAAAAAAACTTTGATTTTATGGACTTAATCGTATTGGGTTCTGAACCTATCAAATATATTTATTAGGGCCTACTGCCATTTTTATTAAAAAATTATAATAAATTATTAAACCACCAAAATTTTTTATCAATTTATTATTATATTGTCAATTAAAATATTTTATCTTTTTCTTCTCTTTTAGAAAGCCATTTTAGAATCTGAAATAGAATGGACGAATAACATTAAATTGGTGAAATTAGATATCATCAAAAATATAAGACGATCTATTCCAAAGGGATTGCAATATTTTGCAGTCACTTTCGGATTAGAAGACAGTGGATACGCCCATGTGGTGGAAGACGAGAAGCATTTTCCTAAAAACTTCGCACAGGTAAATAAATAAAAAATATAATGTTTCGGAGATCTTTATAACTTTTTTAAGCAAAGTAGTTTCCATTTATTAATTTAATTTTTATTTTAAGGAAATTCTTGGTGGAATGTTGGATTTAGATCATAGGATTTGGAGAAAAAATAAGAAAGAAAACTTTGATGCCCAACGGTCCAAAATGCTACAATTTTCGAAAGAGTTTAGACCCTTCAATCCAATAAGAAAAGAAAAATTATAACGAAGATAAAATATGAATAAACATCTCTTGTATATACATATAATGATTAAACTGATGAATTAACGGTGAACCAACGGAACACATAAATAAACTTTTGTTATTTTCTACAACATATTTATTTTAATGATGTAATTTAATTACATAAATGTTCAATTTTTTAAAAATATTTACATACAAATTACGAATTTATATTTTATTTTATTTACAATTAAAGATTATATTTTTTTGATTCAAAAATGCTGTTGTGTTATTTTATTTAATTTAAAATAAATTACGAATTTTCTAGTTTTATTTCATTTTTTACCATTTTCAAACCTCCAAGCTGTGATTATATTCATTTTAATGTTACCAAAATATTAAACCATTCAAAAAAATAAGCTGACGTGTTCCGATGTGGTCATCCACTTGACTTTATCATACAAGCTGGGTTCTCACCTATATTTAATAAAATTATTTATAATCATGTATGTGAGGGTGGGTTGGTTTTTGCATTTTTAGTCTCCTGGGGGCCCACTTAATATATATACAAAATTTGATTAAGTTTGCTCAAATGGCCCACATTTTTATTTATAACCACCCCCCTTCCACCTCCATTAATTTTGGGTCTATATGCACCAAAATCTAAGTAGCTCTTAATCTCATTGGACCAAAACTACCTGTGAAATTTGGTTTCGATATTCACACTAGTTTTTGAGCTACCTCGTCCACAAAAATTTGGTAACGCACAGACTAACAGACATTTTGACAAAACAATTATTATCTCAAAAAATTTAATTTTTGCGATGTTTACTTATTTGGACTTTTTGTAGACCGAAATGTCATGGTTTCGCACAATTTTTTTAATCAAAATAGTTTCAGCCGTTTTTGAGATATTTAAAAAAAAAAAAAAAAAGAAGGAAAAAACACGCACGATTACAATACTTGACCATACCCTGTATGGCAAAGTAATAAAAATAAAATAAAATCCACAAGTTATAAAATAATTATTTTATTTAGTTGCAACTAAACGACGAAATATTAACATGAAATTACTTTTTGAAGCCGGTGCCAAACATATACATTTTATGAATCATTTTATGAATTAAATATTAAATATAAGGGAGGGGCCAGGTTGTATGGTAAAGTCAAGTGGATGGCCACATCAGAACACGTCAGGTTATTTTTGTTTTATTCTACTTCCGTGTTAACATAAATTAAAATTCTATATATACATGTATATAGATATATTTGGTTATATTTAATATTATATAAAAATAATAATAATATTATAAAAATAAATAATATAATGATTTGTTTTGAATTCTTTTGATTTGAAACTCTAACCTATAAAATGTTTTTCTAATGTAAATAAACACAGGGTTATCACCTGCATCAAGATTAACCCATCAATTTCGGAGAGTTAAATATAGAGGGGTTAAGTTTGAGATCACCCCCTCTTTTTTTTATGAAACACATTTCGAGAGGTAACCCCAGGATGTTCCCTCTAGCATAGGGTCATCTTATTTTTTATGAAACTGGCCCTAAATAAGATAATATACAGCTGTAGTATGCGCTGTTGTCAGATCTATTTCATGCGAAAAAATACTTGATTCAAAGTATACTTTTTACTATTGATAATAAATAAATAATTAATTTAATCCGATAAGACGTTTTCTAAAGTCATATCTAAATTTAAGTTTTTAATTTATATGAACACATTTTTTATTTTAGACGAAAATAAAATCTAGATTTTATTATGATTTACGGGATACTATCCGTACAAACTTAATTTCCCTCCAAAAAGCATATTTTTAATTTTATAAATACCCACCCTGGTGGCGAAAGTTTACTTCATTGGAAAATTATTTCAAACTCTCATTTTAAAATTTCGTCTTGTACTGTTTGCATTTAATATTTAATATTTTTATAAGCTTGACAATTGTTTTTATTTTCTCAGTTTTCGTTCAATTTTGTGTATTTAGCAGATTCTTCAGATTAGCTAAGTAAGTGATTTATGAATATATTTATTTATTTATTTAAATAAATTAGAATTTATAGTTGAACATTTTATTTGATTAGTGTATATGTGTATATAGGTATTCCTTGTTAGGTTTAGTTTATCTAAAATTGAAACCAAAAATTAATAAACCTTATTAATAATAAGTAGGTGATAATGAAATGCAGTGCATAAATTATTTAAATTTTATTCAAATTCCGACGTTTCGGAGACTTTTTTCTTTCCTTCCTTAGAGTCTAAAAAACAAAAATAATCCTTATTAATAATAACACACATATATATCGACATGATATATCTGTATATATATATATATTATTATTTTTTTAATTATTTATATAAATATATATATATATATACAGATATATCATCTCGATATATATGTGTGAATGTTTATTTCCATCAAGCCGAGGACAACCTCTTTGTTTCTCTTTGTGTCTAGATGAAAGAGATTTGTAACGTCAGACAAATATGGTGGGTGAATTGACATATTGTATTTTAGAAATTTTAAAATTCCCTCTAAATAAAATATTTTCAAACTACGACCCCTGGTGGCAAAAATTTTATGTTTGGCATCAAGTAAGATTGCGCCATCTTATTGTCGATTTGATATTTGTCTACAAAGGACATTTCGATAGTTGATTATTTTCTGAAATTCCCACGTGATATTTTTAAATTTTTTATATTTTTAAATTTTATGTCTGTTTTTAAGTTTTATTTACTTATAACTCATAGGTAAGTGTATTAATTCATTTTAAGTAACGGAAATTATTTGATAATATTCTAAATTTTTGCTTTTTATTATTATTATTCCTCATTAATTGTTTAAGCCTAGGTGAAAGAGATTTGTAACGTCAGACAAATATGGTGGGTGAATTGAGATATTGCATTTTAGATATTTTAAAATTCCCTCTAAATAAAATATTTTCAAACTACGACCCCAGGTGGCAAAAATTTTATGTTTGGCATAAAGTAAGATTGCGCCATCTTATTGTCGATTTGATATTTGTATACCAAGAATATTTTGAGATTTGATTATTTTATTAAATTCCCACGTGTTTATTTTTAAATTTTTTATGTTTTTAAATTTTTAATGTCTTTACTAGTTTTCTTTACTTATAGGTCAGTGTCTTATGTATATTTAGTTTCAAAGATATATATACCATATACTATATATAATAGAATTTGTATTATATCTGGATTTTTATTTCCGTTAGCGAAAAATATAATATTTCTTCAATATATTATTTTTTATCAGTTTTAATAAATTGAAATACTATTTTCGGATTCTAATCTAACTATTATATATTCATTTCAATCACTCGGATAAATACGACCAATTTCTGTCCCCAACCCCCAAAGACGTCCCCTGGTTTCAACCAAGAGGGCCTGAGGACAACACCAACTATTTATTATATAAAATAAAATAAAAAAAAATTATGTAATCAATTTTTAATTATAGTTTTAAACATAAGTAGATACTATTTGATAATACAACTTTTTACCTTAACAATATTCTCGATTTGTCCCATTTTTGTCGATTACTATACTTTCTTTTCCAACATCTTACTGTTTTATTTTATTTGAGAAATATTCATCTCTACCACATCAATTTCAAGTGGTCATAAAATATACTTATTTTACATCCATTTAGCAATATTATTCTTATATTCTTCTTTTTTTTATTTCTAGAGTGACAACAAACAATTCATCAAAGAAAATTTAAATTGTTTGTAAACCCTTCTGATATGGACACAAGAAAAGAAAAAGAAATGTATCTAACTGATAAAGAAATGAACGATTTGGGGGCTAAAATCGTCAAAGCAGAGATCATGGGTGATCAGGTAAATAATACTTTTTTATTAGTATTTTCTTCATTGATCTTAAAAGAGATTGGATCTAGAGGCAGTCTTAATAGGAAAAAGTTAACAAATCCGAAAAGAATTATTTGTTATTACGTCAATTTCAATTTGAGAATAAAGTAAAATGTTATTATAGACAAAAGGAACAGCAGGAGTTCGAACCCGGGACCATGGCATATCCGACTAAAATGTCTTAAATATTGTCATTTATTATCTTTCAAAAAGAGACCTTTCAGAGGATAATAATCCCCGAAGAAGGAAAATTTATTTCAAAACGTTGCTTTTTGAAGTATTGACAATGACATTACTTAAAATTACATCATTTGGAATTATTATTTTTTTTCTTTATCCTTGAGCTGACTCGCCATTCAATCTCCACTGTAATTTATATTTTTTTCGTTAATTGAATATAAACATTTTTTTTCAGGATTTGTTAAAAAAATTGAAAGAAAAAATGGAGTTAGCGAGATCTACAAGATTATCTGGTCCAAAAAATATTGAGAAATCAGAAACTAAAAGAGAAAAATCGCCTGAGATGATTATCCTTACTCGAACAGATAATCGTGGTTTTACGATACCTATATCTCAGTATAAGGAGGACTTTAGCAGTAAACGAAAAAGGAAAAGGGTATCAACCCATCATGAAGGCAAACGTGTTCGTTATTTTCCTGATGATGATAAACATACCCTTCAAGATATGGTAAGAAAAATTGTTTAATGTTATATATTTTAGACTCGTACAAAACATATTTTTAATTAAAAATTTCTTTTTTTAGTTTATTCAAGAAAAAGATGACCACAATAGATGATCATTTAGGACAATTTGTTAATTTATCTGGCAAAGTACATGATTATGATGCTGATGATTCATTCTTTGAAAAAATGAGCACCAAGGAGAAGCCTGGTAAATCGGAGGCTCGAGAACGTGATAGGGCGATAGCAGAACATGGACGCATGGCACGGACACTTGATGGATGCCTGAATTGTCTAGAAAATTCATTAAAACATCTTGTGGTTTCTATTGGACAGAAGGTAATCTCTTTTCTTATCTCTCTTTTAAAATTAAATATTATTCTTCACTTCATTAGCTACAATCACTCGATAGCTCATATTCTTAGATATAATTTGATTTTTTTTTTCACTTTACCATATAGGGTATGGTCAACTATTGAAATCGTCCATGAAAAAAGCGGTTTTTTTGCTTCTTTCTTTCGAAATATCTCAAAAACGGCTAAAACTATTTTGGTTAAAAAAATTGTGCAAAACCATGGCATTTCGCTCTACAAAAAAGACCTAAAAAGTCAAGATCGAAAAAATTATATTTTTCGAAATAATAATTGTTTTGTTAAAATGTCTGATAGTTAGTCTGTGTTACCAAATCTTTGTGGACTGTCTAGCACAAAAACTAGTTTGAATATCAAATCCAAATTTCATATGCAATTTTGGCCCATTGAAATTAAGAGCTGATTAGATTTTGGTGCACATCGAACCGAAATTAAAGTGGGTGGATAGGAAGTTAAAAATCTAGTCCATTTGAGTAAACTCAACTAAATTTTGTATACATAATCAGTGGGACCCCAGAAGTCTCAAATTCCAAAAAATAATCGCCAAAAATGTGTGTTGGCTGGGAATAGGGGGGGAGGGTCAAAAAATGAAAATCATTTACCAAAATCAACCAAATTTTAATTAAGTGTTGATTAAATTTTGTTTCATATCGACCCGAAATTAAGGGGGTTAGACTTTTTGAGCAAACTCAATCAAATTTTGTATACATAATCAGTGGGCCCTCAAGATTCTAAAAATGCAAAAACTAACCCCCATGATTATAAATAATTTTATTAAATATTAAATTTAAGTGACGGGCCAGGTTGTATGGTAAAGTTGAGTGGATGCCCACATCACAACACGACAGCTTATTCTGATTATATCTTGATTTTTCAGTCATCTGTAATTAGAAAGTTTAAAATCTAAACACTTCTTCAATTTGTCCTAACAAAATTTTTAGGGCCTATTTTGTCGTTTTCATTTAATTTCTGAGTTAAAGGGATCAAATTAACCATTAATTAATATCTGGCTTTCTTTACTTTCAGGTATATTTAAGTGTGCCCAGTTTCCAATCTTTAACTCGAGGTCACTGTCTAATTATTCCTAGACATCATGTTACATGCTCTACCCAATTGGATGAAGACGTATGGGATGAGATTCAAGTAAGTAAAAACATAATTACTAATATAAATACATATATGTAATACAATAAATATATTTAAACAAATTTTATTCATTGTTTAATAAATCGATGCTAGAAAGCAATTTCGCTGTATCTCGAAATAACGACATTATCACTTTTATTTAAAAAAATAAAAAAATAAAAATTAAAAAAAAAATAAACTGTTTCGAGTGTTTTGTGTTTCGTTCTCCGCCGATGACGTAAATGGATACGACGTTCAAAATTTTTAAATTTTTTCCAATGAATGGATGATAAATATTTTAAAAAGAGCAAAATCTGCTACTTTACACAATTAAATATGCTAAATACGTCAAAATCCCACAAATATTTTTTTTTTTAGTGAGGGGTTCCCTAGAATTAAGGGGCTTCTTCTTTAACTTTAAGAATTAAAACATTTTAAATAGTTTTTGATTCCCATTTAAAGTTCTATTTGTCGAGATACATCACGATTACTTTTCAGCCTCGATATAAAAAAATAAATACGAATCTTTATAAAAGAATCTAGAAACGTGTATTAAAAAACCAGGAGTTTCAGGTGAAATTTTCCGTTTATCAATGAGAATTTGAAAAAATTGTTGTTTTAAAAAGGAATATATAATAAAGCAAATATCTATCATTTTTTCATTCCTTTTTAAAGGACTATTTTTTTTTAATTTCCATTTTTAAAATGAAAATGTTTCCTGAATGGTTTGATTTTTTTAATTAAACGTTTTTAGAATATTCTATAAAAAAGATTTATATATAATAAATATCTTTTTGTATATTATAGACTTATTAATGTTTGAATTTATTTCCAGATATATAAAAAAGGATTAATTAAAATGTTCTCCTCAAAAGATATGGACGTAGTTTTTTTTGAAACTGCACTAAATTTGCGTCGCTTCCCTCATATGGTTATAGAATGTGTCCCTCTAAGTAAAGATGAAGGAACTTTGGCACCAATTTATTTCAAGGTATTCCTATTAATTTAATATAATAATACTAGTAAGATAAACATAATGATTGGTTTATTAAAAAAAATGAAAATTTATTTATGCCCTATTAAATAACATTCAGGAAAATGTAATTTTTTAAACTAAATTATTTTGATTAAATGAAATATTGAATAAGGACAATTTTATCAAAATTCTTAGTATATTATTATGTATATATTATATGTCAGAAGATTTCGCCGTCTCAGGAGTCGAACCCCAGTGTCAACCTTAAAAAAGAATTTCCTCTGACATAAAATATATATATACATATTAATCTACTAAGATCTTTATTAAAAATGTCCTCATTCGATTTCTAATTTAATTAAAATATATTAGATACAAAGCCCCAAGTTGTTTTTTCCATCCATTTTTCAAAAATGTGACACTCCAATTTTTGTATTAAATTATTTTGATTCATGATTTATTTTATTTACATTGAAATTGTAAGAATTTCTCCCGAAACGTTTGAAATATTAATAAACCATTTTCTGATTGTTATTAAAGGATTCTATTAATTTGTATCTTATATTCATTCATAAACTAACAAATATAAATTCAAAAAAACTTTGATTTTATGGACTTAATCGTATTGGGTTCTGAACCTATCAAATATATTTATTAGGGCCTACTGCCATTTTTATTAAAAAATTATAATAAATTATTAAACCACCAAAATTTTTTATCAATTTATTATTATATTGTCAATTAAAATATTTTATCTTTTTCTTCTCTTTTAGAAAGCCATTTTAGAATCTGAAATAGAATGGACGAATAACATTAAATTGGTGAAATTAGATATCATCAAAAATATAAGACGATCTATTCCAAAGGGATTGCAATATTTTGCAGTCACTTTCGGATTAGAAGACAGTGGATACGCCCATGTGGTGGAAGACGAGAAGCATTTTCCTAAAAACTTCGCACAGGTAAATAAATAAAAAATATAATGTTTCGGAGATCTTTATAACTTTTTTAAGCAAAGTAGTTTCCATTTATTAATTTAATTTTTATTTTAAGGAAATTCTTGGTGGAATGTTGGATTTAGATCATAGGATTTGGAGAAAAAATAAGAAAGAAAACTTTGATGCCCAACGGTCCAAAATGCTACAATTTTCGAAAGAGTTTAGACCCTTCAATCCAATAAGAAAAGAAAAATTATAACGAAGATAAAATATGAATAAACATCTCTTGTATATACATATAATGATTAAACTGATGAATTAACGGTGAACCAACGGAACACATAAATAAACTTTTGTTATTTTCTACAACATATTTATTTTAATGATGTAATTTAATTACATAAATGTTCAATTTTTTAAAAATATTTACATACAAATTACGAATTTATATTTTATTTTATTTACAATTAAAGATTATATTTTTTTGATTCAAAAATGCTGTTGTGTTATTTTATTTAATTTAAAATAAATTACGAATATTTCTAGTTTTATTTCATTTTTTACCATTTTCAAACCTCCAAGCTGTGATTATATTCATTTTAATGTTACCAAAATATAAATAAATAATTATTTTATTTGGTTGCAACTAAACGACGAAATATTAACATGAAATTACTTTTTGAAGCCGGTGCCATAACATATACATTTTATGAATCATTTTATGAATTAAATATTAAATATAAGGGAGGGGCCAGGTTGTATGGTAAAGTCAAGTGGATGGCCACATCAGAACACGTCAGGTTATTTTTGTTTTATTCTACTTCCGTGTTAACATAAATTAAAATTCTATATATACATGTATATAGATATATTTGGCTATATTTAATATTATATAAAAATAATAATAATATTATAAAAATAAATAATATAATGATTTGTTTTGAATTCTTTTGATTTGAAACTCTAACCTATAAAATGTTTTTCTAATGTAAATAAACACAGGGTTATCACCTGCATCAAGATTAACCCATCAATTTCGGAGAGTTAAATATAGAGGGGTTAAGTTTGAGATCACCCCCTCTTTTTTTATGAAACACATTTCGAGAGGTAACCCCAGGATGTTCCCTCTAGCATAGGGTCATCTTATTTTTTATGAAACTGGCCCTAAATAAGATAATATACAGCTGTAGTATGCGCTGTTGTCAGATCTATTTCATGCGAAAAAATACTTGATTCAAAGTATACTTTTACTATTGATAATAAATAAATAATTAATTTAATCCGATAAGACGTTTTCTAAGGTCATATCTAAATTTAAGTTTTTAATTTATATGAACACATTTTTTATTTTAGACGAAAAAAAATCTAGATTTTATTATGGTTTACGGGGTACTATCCGAACAAACTTAATTTCCCTACAAAAGCATATTTTTAATTTTAGAAATACCCAGCCTGGTTGCGAAATTTTACTTCCTTGAAAAATTTATTTCCAACTCTCATTTTAAAATCTCGTCTTGTACTGTTTGCATCTAATATTTTATATTTTTATAAACTTGACAATTGTTTTTATTTTCTCAGTTTTTGTTCAATTTTGTGGTGTATTTAGCAGATTCTTCAGATTAGCTAAGTAAGTGATTTATGAATATATTTATTTATTTATTTAAATAAATTAGAATTTATAGTTGAACATTTTATTTGATTAGTGTATATGTGTATATAGGTATTCCTTGTTAGGTTTAGTTTATCTAAAATTGAAACAAAAATTAATAATCCTTATTAATAATAAGTAGTTTATAATAAAAGGCAGTGCATAAATTATTTAAATTTTATTCAAATTCCTACGTTTCGGAGACTTTTTTTCTTTCCTTCTTCAGAGTCTACAAATTAAAAATGGGAATTGGTCTCATTCAAAAATATCAACAATAATTACAAAAAACTTTCTAAAGTGACTGGAAGAATTTGGTATCTACAACAATGTAAAAAGAATAATATTTCCCTCCACATATACAATGCACGTTTAAGAATTTATACATTTTACAACTAGAAAATGATAAATATAGTAATCAGATCCAAAAACAAATTAACAGTTTTAAAATAATATCCTAAGAATTGAGATAATAAGCTGACGTGTTCTGACTTGAATTTACCATACAACCTGGCCCCTAAAATTATTTAAAATCATGTAGGGGGGGGGGTTAGTTTTTGCATATTTATACTTCTGGAGTTCCAGTGATTATGTATATAAAATTTGGTTGAGTTTGGCAAATGGCTAAGATTTTCATTTTTTGACCCTACACCGAGCCCCATTTTGAGCGGTTAGTTTTTGCATTTTTAGACTTCTAGGGGTCCACTGATTATGTATACAAAATTTTGTTGAGTTTGCTCAAAACGGCCTAGATTTTTAATTTTAAACCCTCCCCCCCTCCACCTGCCTTAATTTTGGGTCGATATGCACCAAAATCTAATCAGCTTTTAATCTCAATGGACCAAAAATAGGTGTGAAATTTGGTTTCGATATTCACACTAGTTTTTGAGCTAGCTCGTCCTCAAAAATTTGTTAACGCACAGAATAACAACCAGACAACCACACTAACTAACAGACATTTTGAAAACAATTATTATCTCGAAAAATATAATTTTTTCGATGTTTATTTACAAGGTCTTTTTTGTAGAGCGAAATGTCATGGTTTCGCTCAATTTTTTTAATCAAAATAGTTTCAGCCGTTTTTGATATATTTCGAAAAAAAGAAGGAAAAAAAACACTTTTTCTCATGCACGATTGCGATACTTGAACATACCCTGTATGGTAAAGTAAAAATAGCATTTGATAATAAATATAAACTGGTCACAACAAATAAGCACTTCATGTTATTGGTTAACAAAATTGTACCTAGGGGGTCCAGATAGGCTAGGTGGTAGCGTGACAGCGAGCTAACCAGGGGACCCGGGTTCGAATCCGACTCGAGGCATCCAGCTAAAATCTGATCCCCGGGGATAGAGACAAATTAAAAAAAAAAAAATATATAACTAGTATCGTAATTAGGCTTATGTCTAAAAGGCCGAAAAGCCAAAAAAAAAAAAAAAAAAAAAAATTGTACCTACTGTTTTGTCTCACGATTTTTTGAATAAAATATTCGTGTCAAATAAAAACAAATAATTGAAAATCATGAAAGATAAATTCAATTTTTACACTATGAGAGATTCCAAAATGGCAACAATAACAATAAAGGGCTCAGTGCAAGTGGACCAAGAGAGATAACCCAAAATAATAGAAATGACCAAGATTCTCATAACCACACGATAGACAGGACCATCGATCACCCGAATTCCTGGTGTTTTAATCTTACCAACAAACTAATTCCTCCTAGAATTATGGAAATCGCAAAACTTGGCCCAAAATTCTCTTTTTTAACCACCCCAAATGATAAAAATATCGCTAAATTAATTTCAGCGGTAGAAAATACTATTCAACCATCATGAAGACAGCAGAAAAAATTTCTTAAGAATGAAATTTATCAATATAATTACAAATATAGAAAAAAATACCCAAATTTGACAAAAACAAAAACCAAATTCACCATCCTCAAAATAAAATATTAATTAATAATTACTTTAAAAGAAAATGATGTTTTTTATTATAATTAGAGCAATTGTTTTGTATTTATTAATAAAATCGATTATCACATAAAATTTTATAAAATACTTAATGATAATAATACTTTCAGTAAAATTACTAAGAATAGAACTAATTCCATAATGCAAAAAGCTAATGACTTTTTTAAATCTCTTCTACATGAAGGGATAATGACCTCTATAGAATATAAAAAAATTAAACATCTACTGCGATCATACCTAGGCTATATGGACTCATAAAAATTCATAAGCCAGGTACCTGTGACTTGCCGACCAGTGGTCAGCAACTGCCAATTACAATCTGAAAATATGTGTAAGTTCTATTCTATTCCAAAATCCTTAATAATTGAAAAGTTTTTGTTTTGCCGAGAGTAGCAGAGTTGTTGATTCACAAATAGAAACAAAGAGGTTGTCCTCTGCTTAATGCAAATAAAGATACACGCATATATATCTGTATATTTATATTATTTATTTGTTTGAGACTATAGTTTCGAAGACTTGGTCTTCATCATCAGTCTTTTTTAACCGACTTCAAAAAAGGAGGAGGTTCTCTATTCGATTGAATTTTTTTTTTTTTTTTTTTTTTTTTTTTGTGCCTATGTTACCTCATATCTCCGCCAATTGTCAACCGATTTTGAAAATTTTTTTTGCATTGGGTCCAGTCTAGCTTCCGATTGGTCCCATTTTTTTTTCGATTTTTTTTTCATAGGTATTAGACCTTTTTTATTAGGTTTGTTTAGGTTTGTTTAGACCTAACCTCTTTGTTTATGAACCGATTTCGATGGTTCTTTTTTTATCCGAAAGGGGGTGTCTTAGGGATGGTGTCATATTAATTTGGTCAAGTTCTGATGATATAATCACTATTAATAACATCACTAAAAGAGAAAAATAAAAATTTTTAAGAAAAAATAAAAACCGACTTCAAAAATTAAGTGCAACAAATATAAAAATACACTAAAGGTATAAAATAATTATTATCTTATTTAGTTACAACTAAACGACGAAATATTAACACGAAATTACTTTTTGAAGTTGGTGCCAAACATATACCTTTTATGAATCGCACTCGACGGATCTTACTTAGTACGTTTGGCGGGTACGCTCGCTTATAGGTATAGTTTGTTTGGCACCGACTTTAAAAAGTGATTTCGTGTTAATATTTCGTCGTTTAGTTGTGACTAAATAAGATAATAATTGTTTTATACCTTTTGAGTGTATTTTTATATTTGTTGCACTTAATTTTTTGAAGTCGGTTTTTATTTTTTTCTTAAAAATTTTTATTAATTATAAATATTATTTTTCATGGATTCAATATCGATACGGTATTGACTGATTGACTCCATGAAAAACAATATTTATAATTAAAAAAGACTGATGATGAAATCCAAGTCTTCGAAACTATAGTCTCAAACAAATAAATAATATAAATATACAGATATATCATCTCGACATATATGTATGTATCTTTATTTGCATCAAGCAGAGGACAACACTCTTTGTTTTTCTTTGTGGATCCTTAATAATTTCATTGGAAAGTGTACATTCCAGATTAAATTCTTTCGAATTTATTGATAAAATGAAAAAAATTCATAATATTCCTCCAGGCTTCAAGTTAATATCCTTTGATATGGAATCCCTGTATACCAATATTAAAAATGAAAAAGTAATGGAAGTTATAATTAAAAAATGGCCATTAATTCAAATACATACAAATCTAGATTTCAAAACTTTTATAATGGGATTCAAGATCATCATGGAACAAGGGCGGATCCAGGGGTGGCGGAGGGGGCGATCGCCCCCCCCCCCTCCCCAGAGCGAGACTTCCAAATCGGCCCGACCCGGTCATATTCAAATTTCGTAGACAAAATTTGCCACCAGGTAGCAGACGTATCGTCTGAGCACCAATCACAAAGCGATATGAATTTTAGTTCATTTATAATTTTTGAGGGCCTAAAAACCACGGAAATTTTAAACATTTTTCAGATTAAAGTTTTCCCCCAAATCTGTGTTGTGGAAATTTTTCTACGCGCTTCAAAATGAGAAAATTTCGGACTTTTTTCAATTTTTCTTGAATAACCGATAAACGGCTTATCAAAGCAAAAATATATTTGTTAGATAAATTAAAGCTGTTTAGATTATGCGTAAAACTATAAAAATTTCATCTATTTATGTTCAGTATAACCGGTACTAGCACTTGTCAAAATACAGCCCCCGGGATCACTTTTTAATATCCCTAAAACTCGTACTTTTTTTGGTTTTTCCCCATTTTGACGTTGAAGGAGCACGTTTTCGACAAAGGCCATTCTATACATTTTTAAATTAGATTAAATTTGCTACAATCTAAATGAAGGTTCATCTTAATTGTATAATCGTAATAGGGGTTGGGTTGAAGTTTTTAAGAAATGCAATTTTTTGCGATACACTCTGGAATGTCTCAGAACAGTGTCGAAAAATTATTAAATTATTAATTGTTATTAAATTATTTATTTAATAATTAAATATTTCATCATTATTATTTGATAATTAAGTTGAATAATTGTTAAAAATAATTATTAAGAATTTTTTTGAGATCTAATTGATTTAATATTTTTTACTTTATCCAATGCGAAGGTCTCAATTAAAGTCACAAATTGTAGTATTCAATTAGATTGAATTTTCAGCACGTGACAGTTTTGCCAAAAATTACATGGGGTCTCGACCAGAGGCAAAAAAGAGCGATTTTTTCAGGAAGTGCGTGCGGATGGATGTGTTTTCGGTTTTTTTTCGTCCACGATTTTTTCCACACCGTTGCACCGATTGAAATAAAATTGAAAACTTTACCATTACTTTAACCAAATGAAGCGCTGATTAGTTTTTGCCACATATCGGGCCACAAACATTAGTACTTTATTTCAGTACTTTTTTAGTTTTTCTAAATATTTTGAAAATGACTAAACCAGTTTTGATGAAATTTCATATTGTAATTAAGTACCGTGAGGACCACCAAAAAAGTCATATAAAGTTTTTTGTAAAATTATATTTTAAAGTACTTTACCCTAGAATAAGATAGTATATTGGATAAAGTTTAGCAACGATCCGTTGCAGTTTATTATTATTTGATGCCGTATAAAAAAATAGTTCTTGTAAAAGTTGATCAGTTTTTTTTGTAGATTCAGAATATGTACAGAAACATATAGGTTTTCGTTTAAAAAACAGAAGTTGACCTCGAAATATCCATGAACGCTTGTTCTAGGTCGACAAACAATAGCTTAGTTTAGTTTCCCCTTGGATATAAATAAACTTTTATTTGAACTTTTTTTCATATAATGCACTGTTTTTGAATTATAAGACTGTCTCAAGATAAAAAACTCACCCGGTATATATATATATTTTTTTTTCAGGAATCTATATTTATTCAAAATGGCTTATAAAGAATATCTCAAAAACTTATTAATATCAAAGGATGAAAAGCCTTGCAAAGAAGTTAATTTTGATGAGTACTGGGATTAGTATACAAATAACAGTTCAAGATTATATTAATTTGGTAAATGTACCAGAATCGACACTCAATGAAAGAAAAGAGTAAGTAATCAAAATAATAATATATGTTTGTAATAACGCTATATCAATTTGGGTAGAATTTCGTAATTGAATATTATTTGGCTACATTTAATATCTCTGATTGCCATTCTCTTTTTGTTCTATATTCGAATCAAAAGGCTTAGAATTAAACAATATTTGTCCCCCTCCCTGGTGTAATGGTCAGAATAACTGGCTGGCAACCTGGAAGTCTCGTGTTCGATTCCCGGCTATACCCAGACATTTTTTCTGTAAGTATAGGTTCTGGTAATAAAAATTAAGTGGGAGATAAATTTAACTTAATTTATCGCGCGGAGAATTTACCACTGCTCGAAGCCCCTAAAAACTTGGTAAATTGGACTATATCTAATTTTCTTAGATTTGGCTCGTGATCCCGGCTTCTTTTCCTTCTACTCTGTTCTTTTCTCGATGGAGGGGCCAGCCCATATAGGCCTTTAGGGGATGGACCTTCTGGTGTATCTCCTTCTCAAATCAATATCATTAAAAAAAAAAAAAAAATAAATAAATAAAACAAGTTTTAAACCAATTTGAGCCGCGAAAGTTAAATAATGTAATCAAAAATTTCTTATGTTAATTCTACATATTTAGAAAATTATTTTATTATTTTTTGAAATATTTAGAATTAACACAAGAAATTATTGATTATATTATTTAACTTTCGCGGCTCAAATTGCTTTAAGAAAAAAATTAAAACTAACGTTTAAAAGTTAATTTGTCTAGAGCAACTTTTAATTTCAATTTTACTTATAATTATACTCTTGCACCAAAATTTAGAAATTTTTCTACATTATGTAGGTAAATATGAAATAAAGAAAATTTAAAAAGTTTCTTTAATACATTTCCCAGTATCCCAGTATCCCAGTGCATTCAAACCATTTTTTAAGGTAATGTTCTTTATGGCATTATTTAGTTAATTATAAATTAAGGATTTTTCTTTAAAAAGTTCTATATATTTCTATGAAATTTTAATAAAAAGTTACAACAAACCATTTTTTAAGGTATTGTTCTATATTGCATTATTTAGTTAGTTGAATTTTAAATTAAGGATTTTTCTTCTAAAAGTTCTATATATTTCTATAAAAATTTTCAAAAGTTCATTAAAAACAAAAAAATGACGCCCCCAAAGGGCCCCTCCACGACTCTACCGATTTTGATGAAATTCACGGGTTAGGGGTTTTTTGGGATGACAATTCAATCTGTCACGATCTCATCTTCGACAAAATTGTTTTTGATGGGTTTTTTCGTAATCAAATTAATTATTCTCAGGTAGACAAATCCCATTCTTAGGGTTTTAAAAAAGGTTACTCTTTCTCTTTTTGTACCCAGGCAGACAATGGGTTGCCTTAATTCATTGTTCTAAAAGGCCTTGAAGAAGCATTGTGATTGTGGATTTTAACATATTTTGTTCTCCATAAACGTTCGAAATATTAATAAACGTTTTATAATTCTTTTTATAAAGAACTTTATTTATTTAATAGAATAAAAAATAATCAAGAATTTATTTAAAAATATATTTCGCATAAGCAGGTCTCAATTTTCTGAAAAAAAAAAACACATTTTGATAGGTTTTATTTATTAACAATTGGATGAATAAACATGAATCATATGGTTGAATCAAATCAGGTGCAGGAGGTGGGATGCAGTGGTAGGGGATCCGGGGGTAGGGCGAGGTTTCTGGGGTGCGGTCAAGCGGGGTGGGGGGTACTATATATATTTGTATATTTTTTTAATTCGAAAACGGCTCTAAAATAAAAATCGATCAGAATTTTAAATTAAAAATAATATTAAAATAAAGGTTTTAACTGAAGGAAGAAGTTACCGAGCATCGCTCGGTGCCTCAAAGTACTAAAGAATTAAGATTACAACGAGAGATGTTAGTTCTAAGTTGATTTTTAAAATAACATGGTTGTCGATTTGAGTAACCCATTACGACGTATTAATTAACGATTTTTTAAGATGATCAACCCCTAGACAAAATATGTAAACCCCCTTTTTTGTAAATAAATACTTTTACTTATAACGACGTGTGTTATTTGACCCCTAAGAGCCAAGTTAAATTGAGACCCCCCTACAAATATATATAATATTTTTTTTAGGGATATACAAATGCTTTGCTCGGCGCTTTCACTTTCATATCACTATGATGAAGAATTGTGGGTCGAAACAAAATCACTTTTAACAAATCATGTGAAACTGAAATTTGTGAAGAGTTTCAAAAAGTTGGTGGAAAATTCCAACTCCGATTATATCATGAAGCTTGGATCCAATTTAGACAAATCATGAGGGATTTAGATGAGCTGTATGAGTAAGTATTCTTACTTTATTTTTATATATTATTGTAAATATGAGCAGAGAGCGTAGAATTATAAAATCATGTTTGGTGGTCCTACCTTATTACAATGAATTGCAAAGGGGCCAGTGTTATGTAAAAAGACAAATTAAAAATAAGCTGACGTGTTCTGATGTGGCCATCCACTTGACTTTAACATACAACCTGAGGTCCCAATGATTATGTATACAAAATTTGGTTGAGTTTGATATAAGGGCCTAGATTTTCATTTTTGACCCCCACCCCCACATCATATTGGGTGGTTAGTTTTTGCATTTTTAAACTTCTGGGGTCCCACTGATTATGTATACAAAATTTGGTTGAGTTTGATATAAGGGCCTAGATTTTCATTTTTGACCCCCCCCCCACATCATATTGGGTGGTTAGTTTTTGCATTTTTAGACTTCTGGGGTCCCACTGATTATGTATACAAAATTTGGTTGAGTTTGATATAAGGGCCTAGATTTTCATTTTTGACCCCACCCCCACATCATATTGGGTGGTTAGTTTTTGCATTTTTAAACTTCTGGGGTCCCACTGATTATGTATACAAAATTTGGTTGAGTTTGGTACAAGGGCCTAGATTTTCATTTTTTGACCATACACTCCCCCCCTTTGGGAGGTTAGTTTTTGCATTTTTAGACTTCTGGGGTCCCACTGATTATGTATACAAAATTTGGTTGAGTTTGATATAAGGGCCTAGATTTTCATTTTTGACCCCCCCCCCACATCATATTGGGTGGTTAGTTTTTGCATTTTTAAACTTCTGGGGTCCCACTGATTATGTATACAAAATTTGGTTGAGTTTGATATAAGGGCCTAGATTTTCATTTTTGACCCCCCCCCCACATCATATTGGGTGGTTATTTTTTGCATTTTTAGACTTCTGGGGTCCCACTGATTATGTATACAAAATTTGGTTGAGTTTGATATAAGGGCCTAGATTTTCATTTTTGACCCCACCCCCACATCATATTGGGTGGTTAGTTTTTGCATTTTTAGACTTCTGGGGTCCCACTGATTATGTATACAAAATTTGGTTGAGTTTGATATAAGGGCCTAGATTTTCATTTTTGACCCCACCCCCACATCATATTGGGTGGTTAGTTTTTGCATTTTTAAACTTCTGGGGTCCCACTGATTATGTATACAAAATTTGGTTGAGTTTGATATAAGGGCCTAGATTTTCATTTTTGACCCCCCCCCCACATCATATTGGGTGGTTATTTTTTGCATTTTTAGACTTCTGGGGTCCCACTGATTATGTATACAAAATTTGGTTGAGTTTGATATAAGGGCCTAGATTTTCATTTTTGACCCCCCCCCCACATCATATTGGGTGGTTAGTTTTTGCATTTTTAAGCTTCTGGGGTCCCACTGATTATGTATACAAAATTTGGTTGAGTTTGATATAAGGGCCTAGATTTTCATTTTTGACCCCCCCCCCACATCATATTGGGTGGTTAGTTTTTGCATTTTTAGACTTCTGGGGTCCCACTGATTATGTATACAAAATTTGGTTGAGTTTGATATAAGGGCCTAGATTTTCATTTTTGACCCCCACCCCCACATCATATTGGGTGGTTAGTTTTTGCATTTTTAAGCTTCTGGGGTCCCACTGATTATGTATACAAAATTTGGTTGAGTTTGATATAAGGGCCTAGATTTTTCATTTTTTGACCCCCACCCCCACATCATATTGGGTGGTAAGTTTTTGCATTTTTAAACTTCTGGGGTCCCACTGATTATGTATACAAAATTTGGTTGAGTTTGATATAAGGGCCTAGATTTTCATTTTTGACCCCCCCCCCCACATCATATTGGGTGGTTAGTTTTTGCATTTTTAAACTTCTGGGGTCCCACTGATTATGTATACAAAATTTGGTTGAGTTTGCTCAAACGGCCTAGATTTTTAATTTTTAACCCCCGTCCACCTTAATTTTGGGTCGATATGCACCAAAATCTAATCAACTCTTAATCTCAATGGACCAAAACTACCTGTGAAATTTGGTATTGATATTCACACTAGTTTTTGATCTAGCTCGTCCACAAAAATTTGGTAACGCGCAGAATAACTAACTAACAATCAGACAACCAGACTAACAGACATTTTGACAAAACAATTATTATCTCGAAAAATATAATTTTTTTGATGTTCATTTATTAGAGCTTTTTTGTAGAGCGAAATGCCATGGTTTCGCTCAATTTTTTTTAATCAAAATAGGTCTAACCTTTTTTGAGATATTTCGAAAAAAAAGGAAAAAACTACTTTTTTCATGCCAAAAAATCCAAATAATAATTATTCTTAAAGAATTATTTAATTTAAATATCAAGTAATAATGATCATATATTTAATTATTAAATAAATAATTAATAATTTTGAGAAGTTGTTCAGTTTTTGTTTTATAGATTATGAATAGGTACTGAAACATATAGGTTTCCATTTAAAAAACAGAACTTGACCTCGAAATACCCTTGAAAGCTTGTTCTAGGTCGACAAACAATAGCGTAGTTTAGTTTCCCCCTGATATAAATAATCTATTATTTGAAAGCTTTTTTCATATAATGCATTGTTTTTGAGTTATAAGACTGTCTCAAGGTAAAAAACTATATATAATAATATATTTTAATGTGGATAATATATTAACATATTTTACATATATATATATATATATATATATATATATATATATATATATATATATATATATAATTTAGATTAGAAATGGAAATATTTTAATTATTTTTTTTTTGTCTGTTTTTCTTTATGATGAAGTATTCATATTAACAATTTCGAAAATAGTCGCCTGTAGTGGCTTTTTAGTTGGTAATCTGAGAGATTCACTTTTTTAATACTATTGGTATTAATTTATAAATATAAATTATTATCTATTTAGTTGCGTATGGACCCTTTTAGTACCAACATTCATCCTTAACTCCGCTATGATTCCATCTTCTTCAGACGTTTTTTGACACACAAAGAGGTTGTCCTCTGCTTGATGTAAACAAACATTCACACATATACATAAATCCAATGTATATATAATTTTTATTTGTTTGAGACTAGTTTCGAAGGCTTGGCCTTCATAAGGCAGTCTTTTTTAATTATAAATATTATTTTTCATGTGGTTAGTATCGGATGAATATTGAAACTGTTTTGTTCTTACTCAGCCGATAAGCCAGTCAGAATTCTGAAAAAATTTTAAAAACTATAGTCTCAAACAAATAAAAATTATAGGCATTTTAGTCTCTAGTATGAAAGCAGTCGTATATGTATATCTTTATTTTTCTTTTTTCAATTTTTTGTTTATATTATCGAGTGTAAAGCTGCTAATTCAGAAAAATGAAATGTTACAGGAGACAAAAAACTTCACAAAATTTAAAATTTTTGTTTACGAATGAAACCCAAAATATATTGGTTTATTTTGTATTATTTTATAGTTTAAATCATAAATAAACGAATAGAATGTAGATGCTACTGGTTTTTTTAATGCATTCTGAATGCAAGAAGGGGTGCACCAGTAAAGATGCAGCTCCTATGGATCTCGAAAGACCCTTGCATTACCGAAGAGAAGGGAAAGTTGATTAAGTGAGAGGGTGTAGACGTAGGTGTCTATGCACCCCGGTTTTGAAGGTTTGAAGATTATAGGTGCTGGGAAAGATGGAGGCTGGGAGAGTGTTTCAGTTCCTTGAAGTCATGGGGATATATGTATTGACGAATGAAGTGGTCCGGCACTTTTCCAATTTGACCGCGAAAGAGTGTTGGAAGTCGGCAAAACGCGTGCTACGTGCAAAGCATGCTTTAGGGGGAATTATTGATTTTATCTCATCAGAGCACCTGACGTGATAGTATCTATAGAAAAGGGAAAGGGCAGAGACGATTTCTTCGATGAGCCAGCGAGTCGAGGGAGTCGGTGAGGGTAGAATCGTCAATTAGCCTGACGGCTCGTTTCTGAATTGCATCCAGGTTAGCAAGAGAATATTTAGAGGCTCCTCTCCATAGATGAGAGCCGTATTCGAGAACAGGGGGCGGATTTGGGCCTTGTAGATGGTGAGAAGATGAGGGGGCTTGTAAAATCGTTTGGACCTAAATAAGTAGCCAATCTTCCTTGCTGCAGATTTCGCCACAGAGGAGATGTGTTCATTCCAAGACAGGTCAGATGCGACAGAGACGCCCAACATGGATAGGCTGTCACACATTTTCAGGGTATTCGAATCGAAGTGAATATCAGGGAAATTTTTATTATCGCCTCTCGAAATTAGACAACATTGAGTCTTGTTTGCATTAAAGTTAACTAAATAATTATATTTGGACGATGCTGCATCTCTTTTTCTTTCGAACGGTATTAATATGTCATATTTGATAAAAAATGGATAGCAGGTTTACTCTCTAAGCTGTCGATATAATATTAAACAATTTTAGTTGAAAGGTAGTAGTATCTAGGTTTATTTAAATTAATTACCGAATAGACCAGAGCTAGTAAGTCCCCTCCCCCTACCCCCCACACACCCCTAAATACAAGTATTTTTATGAAATTTTATTATTAATAAAAATTATTTTCTTAGGGTTTTAAATCTGAAAAATAAACACTTTCAAAGAGAAGGAAATATTGTAACTGTCAATACTTATACTGGAGCTGGAGACCGAAAACTCGTTGGAGAAATGGGTAAGATTTTTTCAATCATATTATTATTATTTAAAATAAATTTTTAAAAGGTTTGCAATTATAATTTTTACTTAATTTTTTTTTCTTAGGTTTACAATTATGGAAAGAGAATATGATGATATTGTATCGTGAAAAAATATTTGATGAAATTTTTTGAAAGTATCCACCGGGATAGAACCGGTGATTCTGGACAAGATTCTTCTTTAACTCTAATCGGAGGAGTTATCCAGTCATTTATTGATATGGGAATTTATAATAAACGTTATAATAATAAGGTTAGTATAATTTTATTTAATTTTTTTTCATTAAGAAATATATTTTTTCATTTAAAGTTCAAAATAAAAATGTCTACACAGTGTAGATCAGGGCTGTCCAATCCGCGAGACGTATGTAGCCCAATACTGCAATGAATGCGGCACGACATAAAATAATAAATTTCTTTAAAACATTTAAGATTTTTATATGTACCTACTTACTGGAAAACCTATCTCTAATACAATTTGACCTAATTTTTCTTTGTTTTTAAATAAGAAGAAATTGCGACATTCTCCTGTAAAATTTTCTAAAAATGAAAGGGTAGTTTTATATTTTTAATGGGAAAAAATTTATATCAAGATTTCCAAAAAAAATAATCACAATTTAGTCAAATTTTGACACCGTTTTTTATTAGATATAAATCTTTTTAAGATAATATTAAGGTTGCTCGGACATTAAGCCAATGTTGGTTTTAAAATCCAAATTTTTAATATGTTAATAATCGATAACAAATATAAAATAATTTTTTGAAAAATATCTGACCGAGGTTTTTCGTGTAATTAATTAATGAATAAGCTGACGTGTTCTGATGTGGCCATCCACTTGACTTTACTATACAACCTCCCCTTCACTTATATTTAATATTTAATAAAATTATTTATAATCATATAGGGGGGGGGGGTTAGTTTTTGCATTTTTATACTTCTGGGGGTCCACTGATTATGTATACAAAATTTGGTTGAGATTGGTAAATGGAAAAGATTTTCATTTTTCGACCCCCCCATTTTGGGCGGTGAGTTTTTGCATTTTTAGACTTCTTGGGTCCCACTGATTATGTATAAAAAATTTGGTTGAGTTTGGTAAATGGCCAAGATTTTCTATTTTTGACGCTCCGCCCCCCCCCCCCCCCCATTTTGGGCTGTTAGATTGTGCATTTTTAGACTTCTGGGGGTCCACTGATTATGTATACAAAATTTGGTTGTTTGCTCAAACGACCTAGATTATTAATTTTTAACCCCCCCCTCCCCCCACCTGCCTTAATTTTGGGTCGATATGCACCAAAATCTAATCAGCTCTTAATCTCAATGGACCAAAACTACCTGTGAAATTTGGTTTAGATATTCACACGCACTAGACTAACTAACTAACTAACTAACTAACTAACTAACAGACATTTTGACAAAACAATTATTATCTCGAAAAATATAATTTTTTTGATGTTCACTTATTAGAGCTTTTTTGTAGACCGAAATGCCATGGTTACGCTCAATTTTTTTAATCGAAATAGTTTCTGCCGTTTTTTAGATATTTTGAAAAAAAGAAGGAAAATATACACTTTTTTCATACACGATTACAATACTTGACCATACCCTGTATGGTAAAGTAAAATCGGACTTTTAACATGTAGTGAATAGGGAATGTTGGCTAAAAGCATATATTTCGATTAATCTAGCCAAATCAAATGATGAGAAAAAAACAAAAAACTTTTTTATATAGATAAAATATAGTAGGTAACGTAAAAAAATAAAAATAAAATAAGCTGACGTGTTATGATGTGGCCATCCACTTGACTTTACCATACAACCTGGCATCTCACTTATATTTAATAAAATTATTTATAACCATGTAGGGGTGGTTAGTTTTTGCATTTTTAGATTACTGTGTGTCAACTGATTATGTATACAAAATTTGGTTGAGTAAGGAACAAGAGCCTATATTTGACCCTACACCCCCCCCCCCATTTTGGCGGTTAGTTTTTGCATTTTTAGACTTCTTGGGTCGCACTGATTATGTATACAAAATTTGGTTGAGTTTGCTCAAAAGCCTAGATTTTTAATTTTTAATCCCCCTTCCACCCCCCTTAATTTTTGGTCGATATGCACCAAAATCTAATCAGCTCTTAATCTCAATGAACCAAAACTACGTGCGAAATTTGGTTTCGATATTCATATTTCGAAAAAAAGAAGGAAAAAAACAATTTTTTCATGCACCATTACAATACTTGACCATACCCTTGTATGGTAAAGTAAAAACTTTCTAACCTAGGGTTTTGTAAATGTGCAAATCTAAATGATCGAAAATATCATTGCATCTTCACTTAAAAATAAATAAATCACGTGACTCGTGTCAAAAGACATTTATTTATTATATTTATTAATTAAATTATTTCATATATTCGATTAAAAATGATGTTAATTAACATCTAAATTAAAAGAATTAATTTATGTGTTAAAATTTTTAATTTTAGTAGAAAAAAAATTTAGATTTTGTTTTGACTTGCGTGATACTGTCCGATCAACCGTAAATCATTCGTATCCATAGTAAATTAAAAAATTTATAACAGGAATAGTAGGGAATTGGGTAAAATTAAAAAGATAGTTTTTTTTTTAATTTTGTACTTATCCACTGAGGAAGTGAAAATAAATTGACGAAACGACTGGCCCATTTAAAAAAAAAATGATTTTATCCAATTCCCTACTATTCCTGTTATATATTACTTTACCATACAGGGTATGGTCAAGTATTGTAATCGTGCATTAAAAAACTGGTTTTTTTTCCTTCTTTTTTCAAAATAACTCAAAAACGACTGAAACTATTCTTATTAAAAAAATTGAGCTAAACCATGGTATTTCGCTCTACAAAAAAGCTCTAATAAATGAACATCGAAAAAATTATATTTTTCGAGATAATAATTGTTTTGTCAAAATGTCTGTTAGTTAGTCTGTCTGGTTATCCGTTAGTCTGTGCGCAAATTTTTGTGGACGATCTAGCTGAAAAACTAGAGTGAATATCGAAGTCAAATTTCACACGTAGTTCTCGTCCATTTTACAAATTTTGTATACATAATCAGTGGGACATCAGAAGTATAAAAATGTAAAAACTAACCCCTCCCCCTACATGATTATACATAATTTTATCCCAGGTAACCACAATATCCTAAGAATATTCTAAGGATATTCTAAGGACATTTAAATCTTCTTAGAATATTCTGAGGATATTGTGTGTTACCTGGGATGGAGCAGGTTGTATGGTAAAGTCAAGTAGATGGCCACATCAGAAAACGTCAGGTTATTTTTAAAATATTTTTACTTCTTCATGGTGGATATCATTACTCTACATTAATAACTCTTTTTTATATTAAAAAATATCAATAGAATTAAGATATTTTATCTGCCGTCCGAGGCATTTGTTTTTACTTCAAATGCGGCCCGTGTAAGTCCAAAGGTTAGACACCCCTGGTGTAGGGGATTAGCTAATACATATCTTTGTCATTTTTCAAAAATCATTAATAAATTCTTATTATTTTTTTAGTTTTATCGAGATGAATTTCAAAAGCCCTTCCTTGATGCGAGTGCCGAGTATTATCAAAAGGAATCCGATAAGTTTCTCTCGGAAGGTAACATGATTGAATATATGAAAAAGGTGACTCAACTTCGAAAGGAAGAGAAACTACGGTGCTCAAAATTCATCGATCACTGGTTGTATTCAAAATCCGCTAATCAATACATTCAAGAAGGTGTTTTCAATAATTAATAAATATTTATTCTTATTTTTAGCTCTTATATCTTACTTGACAAAACATTTGAGCAAATTCTCATTTCCAATGTTTTACCACTGTTGCTGGAGGAATGTTCCCCGATAATGGCTGAAGAACGATGGTCAGATCTATCCTTGCTCTATGGCCTAGTGAAATCTGTCGAAGGAGGACTTCCTCCTCTTATTAAACAGTTTGAAGAATATATGAAGCAGCATAAGGAAATTTTACTTCAAATTTCAACTCCTGGGCCAGAATGTCCAAAATCCCCAGAGGAATTTGTAAATAGGATAATAGATTTTCATGCCAAGTGTTATGAGCTCATTGGACAAGTTTTTCACGGAGATGAAAAATTTATTAAAGTTTTAGATCAAACATGTGCGTCTGTCATAAATCACAAACCAAATCCATGTGTATATTGCCCTTCTTTTGATTTAGTAAGTTTGTTTGTTTGCATTCATAAAATTTGATTAATCGTATTAATATTGTCTTTTTTTGTTTTTTTATAGCTATTAAAGTATTGTGAAGATGTTCTCAAAAAATCCTCAAAAGTAATTTCAGAATCCGATATCGAAGATAAATTAGCAAAGGCTGCTACAATTTTTAAATATATTAATGACAAAGACATATTTCAAGAACTGTACAAAGGATCCTTAGCCAATAGATTACTTCATCAGCAAGGCCAATCTTTAGATACTGAAGAAGCAATGATTACTCGACTTAGCGTAAGCTTTATTTGCATTTCTGAAGATGCAGAGAGTATTGTTAATTCATTTTGATTAATATTAACATATAGATGATAGTTTTGAAAGTTTTGTAATCATAGTTGATATTTATACCTAGGTATAGGTACTAGTCGACTCAACAGAAATTCAACTAAATTGCTTTTAGATTTAATAATATTTATTGAAATTCAATCAAATGTTAAACTCATTTTAAAATGGAATAACTTATGTGAGAAATAGTAAAAAAAATTTATTATTATTATTAGCTAATATCAATCAAATTCTTTATTCATTTTGACGTTAAACCTACCAATTATAGAAACAATAGGAATTCGAAGAGACTTCCGAATTGATAACGCAGTCAGCACGCTTTTCACTTCGGAGTGATGAGTGGCCTTTATATCGACGTGTCGTGTATTAGCTCACCTGTGGCCATATTTCGAAACGACAAATCAATTTATTATATATCAGTTTGGAGATAATATTTCGAATATATATTTTGTATATTATAATATAGAGCTTATTTATTTTTTAAATTTGTTATAATTTGATGAAAGACTACTTTCTACATCAAAGAAATATTGAAAAGGAACGTAAATTTATTATTAACTAGCTGCGAGGCACGCCCCCTGGACCCCAACACACGAACCCCACCCTCACCCCGCACTCCTACCCACCACACCCTCCGCACCTAGCAACTATGCCCAACCCCCTCCCCCACACCACCACCCGCACCCCACCCACCTCGAACCCCAGACCACACCCCATGCCCTCCAACCCTGCGCACCACACCCCCGCTACGCGCCCTGGACTCACCCTGCACGACCACCCTACTCCGCCTAACTCCTCACCCCACCCCCATTCCACTCCCGCACCCACCCTCCGCACCAAGTTTTTGCATTTCTAGCCTTCTAGTGACCCACAGATTATGTATACAAAATTTGGTTGAGTTTGGCCCAAGAGAAAAAATTTTCATTTTTTGCCCCCCCCCCCCCCCCCACCCCCCTCACACACACACATTTTGGGTGGTTAGTTTTTACATTTCTAGCTCTCTAGAGGCCCAGAGATTATGTATACAAAATTTGGTTGAGTTTGCTCCAAGGGCAAGAATTTACATTTTTTTCACCCCCCCCCCCCGGGTGTTTTTTTTTTAACAAAAGTTCTCAGAAATCACATCCCTTACAACTTTGTTTATTATAAAATTTGCCGTAGGGTTAATAGTTTAGGAGTTATTTGATAATTTTCATTCGTGTGCCCCCCAAACCCCCTTCTGGGGTAAAAATATCAAAACGTTATATAGCTACAAACGTAAGTTAGAAGGCATCTGATGTAAATATGAAATTTCATAATAATCCCTTCAGCCGTTTTTACGTGAATCGTGAGCAACTTTTCGGAAACCACTGAAACAGACATACACACAGACAGACAGGAATTTTGTTGAGGGTGTTTTCGTTCATAACTTTGCTCGAAACGTGTGCAACCAAAATTTGGCGTGATTTGGAGCAATGTACAGACAAAACCTTAATTTTAATATATATTGAAGCTAATTTTTAACTTCAATATTACGAAATGAGATTTTCATCAAAAAATTGAATAAGCAATTCAATAAGGCCTCTCTCTATAGATAAAAGAAAATACTAAGCTAATTAAATTTTCCAATTTTTTTTTTTTTTTATTTCAGAAAATTTGTGGCTTTGAATTTACCAGAAAACTAAATCAAATGATCATGGATACGACCCTTTCAGCTGATCTGACTAATCAATTCAACACTAATATAATTAATGGCAATATTGAATTGGGAATTCGTTTTTCTATTCATGTTTTACAAGTAATTTTTTAAAATAAAATTTATAAATATTTTAGCTAATTCTATTTTATTAAAATAATTTTAATTTTTAATTTTTCAAGGATGGTACTTGGCCTGTAAATACGACGATTCCCTCTTTGGCTATCCAACAAATATTGACAACATCTATTCTAAAGGTAAATTTATATCTTATTTAATATTTCGACAAAAATTTTTGATTTATTTATTTAATTTTAATTCTTTTAAATTTTAGTTTGAAGAGTTCTATAAAGGACAATTTAGTGGCAGAAAACTCATTTGGTTGCATCATTTATCTCAAAGTAGATACCTCTATCTGTTTTATTTTTTTGTTTTCTATATTTATTTTTTGAATATTATTAATTTTTTACTTTACCATAAGTATTGTAATCGTGCATGAAAAGTGTTTTTTTTTTTTTACTTCTTTTTTCGAAATATCTCAAAAACGGCTGAAACTATTTTGATTAAAAAAATTGGACGAAACCATGGTATTTTGGTCTACCAAAAAACTCTAATAAGTAAACATCGAAAAAATTATATTTTTCGAGATAATAACTGTTTTATCAAAATGTCTGTTAGTGTGTTAGGGTTTAGTCTGTGCGTTACCAAATTTTTGTGGACGAGGTAGCTCAAAAAATAATGTGAATATCAAAACCAAATTTCACACGTAGTTTTGGTCAATTGATTTTTCGTTTATTGGGCCACGCAGGTAGGGGCCTCCACTAACAAGAAATATTTACATAGTCGGGTGAATTGAATTGTAGGAGTATTTACATAATTATAGGAACATTTACATAATATATTTACAAAAAAAATTTCTTTTTTTCTTTCTATATACAATTTCTAGTGCATGGCGATTTCCCTATAAGTTCTCCTGTTGAAGCTGTAAAAATTCATCAATGAACCCCTTATAGCCCTGAAGGTCATATCGCATAAAGTTCTCTGGGAAATTCTCAGGGCGACAAAGGGAGGCACCGCTTTATGCCACCACACTCCCTTCCACGAGAGTGTGATGGCTTCAACTCTCACAGAACCCGAGCCCACCCCAAACAATGTTGCTCACCAAACTGGAGTTGCCCTTATAATAATTGATTTTAAGAGCTGATTAGATTTTGGTGCATATCGACCAAAAATTAAGGGGGTGGAGGGGTGGTTAAAAATTAAAAATCTAGCCCATTTGAGCAAACTAAACAAAATTTTGTATACATAGTCCGAGGGCCCACAGAAGTTTAAAAATGCAAAAACTAAGAGCCCAAAATGGGGGGAAGGCGGTTGTAGGTCCAAAATATGAAAATATAGGTCTATGAACCTAATTCAACCAAATTTTGTATACAACTTATGGGCCCCTAGCCGAAAAATACCTTTTTAAAAAGGATTGATTTTCCAGACTAGGTGGATCATATTTTTATTGCGGTAGAGCTGGGTTTTTTAAATGTCTGGATAGCAAGTTTTTATTTAAGGTGTTTTAGACTTTTTTTAGAAGATGGTCTGGAATTTGGGAAAGGACGATTTTATTGTTCGAAAATGAAAGTTTTTGGTTAAGATCAATCCTTTTTAAATGTTTTTATTTATTATTAAATCACTGAAGAAAAGTTTTACAAAATAGTTTATAATCGTAGAATGAGAGAACACACTGTGAGTAATAGTCAATTTGTTTTACCGGCTTTGAGTCCGAAAATGAATAATGTTTGCCGGGAGTTTAATACGAGTGCAATCGATAGGGATGGAGGGCCGTAAGGATCAACCGTTAGTACTTTGGTAACACGTTTGTTAGTGACCAAAGATCGATTGTAAATTTTGGTGGGTTTCCTGTAGCCACTGGTCCTGAACTGTACGAGAAAAGAGATGCTGGTGCCGAGATTCGAAAGATGTTTTGAACTGTTGGAGGAGTGGGATTGTACCTTGATTCCGAATGGTGTATTAGAACTTACTTAGGGCCTCGCAATGAGGGTTTTTATATTAAATTATAATGCTGACTCCATACTAAGTGATGGAGCCGCGAGGACACGCAAACCAGGGAGGCGCCGCACAGTGGTCCCAAATCCCGAAAAGCTGGCCAAAAGTCCAAAAAAAAAATTAGTAGGGAGTTTTAGGCCGTTATGTTGGATACACAGATAGTTTAAGTAGTCCATTGTCAAGAGAAAAGGTGCCTATTGTTTTTACTTTAGTTTATATTCATCGTCAAAGTTACCCTATTTTGAGTAAGCCCGCCCGGAGTGAGAAAGCAAAAAAACAACGCTCACTTTAAAACTCGATATCTTAGTGAAAAGTTCACCGATCTACATTTTATAAAATGGAAAATACTCCTGAAAGTAAGTAGAATATATATACCTATTTGAACAATCATAATTATAAAGTTTGATACAAAAACTTAATGATATTCTTTTAAAAAAATTTCAGAAATTAATTGTCTGTAAATGTTGAAAAGTTATCAAAAAGTTTATTTGTCCGGTCGAGTCCGGTCAAGAGACCAATTGCGGCATTTAGCTAATACTATAATTAAGCTAAATCAACAAACATTAGATGCGGGTTGGTGCGGTCTAATTATTGTAGGTACTTTACAAGTACTTTTTCGGGAAATTTTTAAAACAGTCCATATCAGATCTTTTCTTAATTTTTTTTTATTTAAAATTCCGATCATTTCTAAAATATATATTTTTTCTAAATTTTGTCATTTATCTAAAATATTTCGATTAGAAATATCAAAATTTTGTTTAAAGTTAGTGGAATGAAACCTAATATTTTTGAAACATATATGTCCACCATTTTGCGACCCCCATTTTGTTTTTCTTAATTTTGACTTTTGATTCATTATCAGTGGCCTTGAAAACCTAAGTATACCAAATTTCGGAGAAATCTGATATTTTTAAAATATATATGTCCGCCATTTTGGGGACGCCATTTTGTTTTTCGTAATTTTGACTTTTGATTCGTAATCAGCGACCTCGAGAACCTTAGTATACCAAGTTTTATTTATATTGAAGAACGCCTTCATATTTTGGCCAGCTTTTTGGGATTTGGGACCACTGTGCGCCGTGGGAAACGGCTTAGCTACGTGATTCCGTAGAATCAGCAAAAGTATGGTGGGCCCGAGGGGGATGTTGTGTGAAGCACAGAACATGGGAAAGTTAACTTACATAATCAGTTGGCCCCCAGAAGTCTAAACATGCAAAAACTAACCCCCTCTACATGATTATAAATAATTTTATTAAATATTAAAAATAAGTGAGGAGCCAGGTTGTAGGGTAAAGTCAAGTGGATGGCCATATCAGAACGTGTCAGTTTATTTTTTTCTAATTTTAGGTCAACTCCATCTTACATATCTGGACAAACCCTATTTTATTACAATGCCTACGTTTCAAATGGCAATACTTCTTCTTTTTGAAAATTCCTATTCTTTAACAGGCAAGGATATTCAGGAAACATTACAACTTGATTCTAATCAATTTACGGAAAATGTTGCAAACCTGGTTGAAAACAAATTGATCAAATCGAACACTCCGGTAATTTCATGTTTTATTCAGATATATACCTACATATATAAATTAAATTAGAAAATAAAAAAAATATTTTCCTTGGGATAAGGCCTCACGCTTGAGGAAAATAGAATTCAACAGCCACTTGGCTAAACTAAATATCTACAACACATTTCGGATATATACTTATCTACTCTTATTAAACGAGCAAAAATTGTATATTTATTTATTTGTTTATATATATATTTATTTGTTTGTATATATATATTTGTATCTTGGTTCTATTTTGAAAACGACTCTACCGATTTTGATGAAATTCACGAGTTAGGGGGTGTTTGGGGTGACAATTCGATCTGTCACGGTCTCATCTTCGAGAAAATTGTTTTTGATAGGTTTTTTCGTAATCAAATTAATTATTCTCAGGTAGACAAATCCCATTCTTAGGGTTTAAAAAAAAGTTTCCCTTTTCCTTTTGTGCTCAGGCAGACAATGGATCGGGTAAATCCTTTTTCTCAAAGGCCTTGAAGAAGTATTGTGATTGTGGTTTAAAACATATTTTGTTCAACCTAAACGTTAGAAATATTAATAAACGTTTTATAATTGTTTGTATAAAGAATTTTATTTATTTAATAGAATAAAAAATAATCAAGAATTTATTTAAAAATATATTTCGCATAAGCAGGTCTCAATTTTCTGAAAAAACAACACATTTTGATAGGTTTTATTTAATAACAATTGGATGAATAAAAATGAATCATATGGTTGAATCAAAACAGGTGCAGGAGGTGGGGTGCAGTGGTGGGGGATCCGGGGGTAGGGCGAGGTTTCGGGGGTGGGGTACAGTGGGCGAATACTATATATATTTGTATTTTTTTTAATTTGAAAACGGCTCTCAAATAAAAATCGACCTTTTTATCAGAATTTTAAATTAAAAATAATATTAAAATAAAGGTTTTAACTGAAGGAAGAAGTTACCGAGCATCGCTCGGTGCCTCCAGAGTACTCTATATTTAATTAATTAATAAATATTAAATCTTTTTCGTAGACTATTTTGCCTGAAACCGTCTTATCTCTAAATCTGGAATTTACGAATACATTTACAAAATTTAAACTGAGTGTTCGCCCTATAAAGCGAGATATTCCAAAAAAGGTAAAATTACCCCAGGGCAATGTTGACACAGAAAGGAAAAACAAATTAGAATGTACAATTGTCCGGATTATGAAAGCACGAAAAACCATTAGATATACTGCACTTATCAAGGAGGTGAGTTCAAATCTATTCAATTTATTTATCTTAACATTACTTATAAATGAATATAAACAAATGATAATTTGTTATTTTAGGTTCTTTCTCAACCAAAAGGGCTCTTCTCCCTGAACATCAAGATAATTAAAAAATGTATTAATCTTTTAATTGAAAAAGATTTTATTGAACGTAATCCAAACTGTCCGGACGAATTGAATTATATTGTATAAAGCATATATGTACTGTTGAACTTTCTTTTTCAAGACATCTACCATATATATTCATATTTTTATTAAATCATCAAAAATGGTCAGATGTAATTTTGATAATTGATATACCTACCTACTGTTAATAGTTGACTTTATAGTATCACTTGACTCGAATTACAATATTTTTATTATAAAATTTCTAAAGTTATATTAATATGTGACAAACCCTAAGGTATTCCCTTTCCAATAAAAAAAGAATCGTCCAAATCGGTCAATAAACAAAGAATCTATGCGTGAACATACATAACAAAAAATAATTTTTAATAAAAAAATAAAACCGACTTCAAAAAATAAAATGCAACAAATTAAAAGGTATAAAATAATTATTATCTTATTTAGTTACAACTAAACGACGAAATATTAACTTGAAATTACTTTTTGAAGTCGGTGCCAAACATATACCTTTTATGAATCGCACTCGACGGATCTTACTTAGTACGTTTGGCGGGTACGTTCGCTTATAGGTATAGTTTGTTTGACACCGACTTCAAAAAGTAATTTCATGTTAATATTTCGTCGTTTAGTTGTAACTATATAAGATAAAAATTATTTTATACCTTTTAGTGTATTTTATTTGTTGCATTTAATTTTTTTGATGTCGGTTTTATTTTTTCTTAAAGATTACTTTTATTTTTCTCTTTTTAGTGATGTTATTAATAGTGATCATATCATCAGAGCTTGACCAAATTAATATGGCACTATACCTAAGATACCCCCTTTCCAATAAAAAAAAGAATCATCGAAATCGGTTCATAAACAAAAAAGTTAGGCGTGCACAAACCTAATAAAAAAGGTCTAATACCAATGAAAAAATACGGGACCAATCGGAAGCTAGACTGAACCTAATGCAAATTTTTTTTTCAAAATCGGTTCACAATTGGCGGAGATATTAGGTAACATTGACACAAAAAAAAAAAAATTCAGTCGATTAGAGAACCTTCTCCTTTTTTGAAGTCGGTTAAAAAACGGGACCGATCGGGTACGAGACTGAACCCAATACAAAAAAATCATCCAAATCGGTCCACATGGTAAAGAGAAATAACTGAATAAACACAAAAAAAACATACATTTCGTTGAATTGATATCCTACTCCTTTTTTAACCGACTTCAAAAAAGGAGGAGGTTCTCTATTCGATTGAATTTTTTTTTTTTTTTTTTTTTTTTTTTTTGTGCCTATGTTACCTCATATCTCCGCCAATTGTCAACCGATTTTGAAAATTTTTTTTGCATTGGGTCCAGTCTAGCTTCCGATTGGTCCCATTTTTTTTTCGATTTTTTCATAGGTATTAGACCTTTTTTATTAGGTTTGTTTAGGTTTGTTTAGACCTAACCTCTTTGTTTATGAACCGATTTCGATGGTTCTTTTTTTATCGAAAGGGGGTGTCTTAGGGATGGTGTCATATTAATTTGGTCAAGTTCTGATGATATAATCACTATTAATAACATCACTAAAAGAGAAAAATAAAAAATTTTTAAGAAAAAAATAAAAACCGACTTCAAAAAATTAAGTGCAACAAATATAAAAATACACTAAAAGGTATAAAATAATTATTATCTTATTTAGTTACAACTAAACGACGAAATATTAACACGAAATTACTTTTTGAAGTTGGTGCCAAACATATATCTTTTATGAATCGCACTCGACGGATCTTACTTAGTACGTTTGGCGGGTACGCTCGCTTATAGGTATAGTTTGTTTGGCACCGACTTTAAAAAGTAATTTCGTGTTAATATTTCGTCGTTTAGTTGTGACTAAATAAGATAATAATTATTTTATACCTTTTAGTGTATTTTTGTATTTGTTGCACTTAATTTTTTGAAGTCGGTTTTTATTTTTTTCTTAAAAATTTTTATTTCAAAGTCGGTTAAAAATAAGCTAATGTGGATATTCACATGACTTTACCATATAACTGGCCACTCGCTTGTATTAAATATTTAATAAAATAATAAGGTCAGGTGGGGTAACTGGGCCAGCTTCTTTTGTTTTCCCAAGGATAGTACTCCATATTTTTGGCTATAACTAAGCTTCCTCACAATTATTACAATATTAATTGAAAGATGAAATTTTCTTCAAATAATCATGATACTTTCAACTTTTGATTATTCAAAATTTTGGAATTATCTTAAGTTGAATGTAAAGTTTTGCGGTTGGCCCAGTTGAACGTGTTGTGGGGTAATTGGACCAGCCCAGCCTATTCATTAATTTTTAACATCTTTTGAGCAGTTGGACATGTTCCCCTATCCCTCAAGGCCCTGGCCGTAGGTAGAATTAAGTCTCATTTGTATATAGATTAAAAATAATCAAAGATGTAAGCGATTCGTGGTAATTGGGCTCTGACTAGGTTGGCCCAGTTGCACCAAGTCCTCATTTTTTATTCTATTGAATTTTTTAAGGTAGATAAGTTTAAACGCCAAGTATAATTTTTAAAATCGATTTTTATTACAGAAAATACAAAAAAAGTATCATAAATCAAACAACTAAATAAAATAATTTCATTTTACCCATTGAAATAAAGTTAAATAAGTTCCTTATGCTTAAGAAAGCCTTAATTAAGTACTTACTCAAGTCTCAATATTTTCAAGGAACTGGGTAAGGCAACTACTAGGTAAGAAGTAAGCTCATAACTAGGTAAATAAGTAATATAATTATTAACTAAGTACTTAGTATAAAATAAACTTAAAGAAATTTCTCTAATTCAGGAATACTGAAAATTTCCCACCAATATGAAAAAGTGAATTGCGCTAAAAAAATGCGGTAAAATTAAAAAGCTCTGGGGTTACAGGCCCAGTCGCCCCCAGCCCCAGTTACCACACCTGACCTTATATAATTATATACGAAGAATCCCCTCGTAATTTTGGCCCCATTAGCAATTAATAATATCTCCTTTTAATTATAAGAATATTCTATTAGAATTATCAGATTTATTCGATTTTAGTTTGAAAATTGTAACCCCCCCCTTTTTTTGGTCACTACTAATTTCACATAGTGAGTCATTTTCATAAGGTCATATAGGGCATGCGCGGATCCAGGGGGGGCGGCGATGGGAGCGACCGCCTCCCCCCCCCCAAAGCATTGGAGATCAACATTTTTTACGTTTTATTATTAAAAAAAAAAGATTGTAAAAATTGATATCTTATTATATTAAATGAAAAATGTTTATATATATATATATATAGATATGTCATTAGAGGTTTTTCGGGTTTCTCCGCGTGGGTTTGAGAGTTTTACTCGACGTTTTGGCTCTCCTTTTGGAGCCATTTTCAAAAGAGGGGGTGGGTGGTCTACGTGGTCTTATCCTTGTAGTCCAAGGTTCGTTTTGGAGGGTGTCTTCAGAGTGAATTTCTTCAGTCGGAAGGTTGGGTAGATTTGGATATTTAGGAAGTTTTGGGTGTTTTGTGGTTGAAGGTGTATTACTTACATTATGGTGGCTGACATCTCGGCTGTTGCTGTTTTGAGAATGTCGGGCACTCTCGATATCGATACGTTCACTGTCACTGTTTGTAGGCAAACATTTGCCTTGTTTATGAGGTTGGTACGCCTGTATTTAGGCAAAATATAATATCTTGTAAATAAATTAAGAAGATTTAAATTATACTAATAAAATCAGGATGTTTCGATTATTATTATAAGAGCTTTGTAGTCTGGAGGTTGAGTACGAAATTTTCTACTCGAGCTCATAGAATTAATATAAGAGAAAGTGAATAATAGAGTTCCATGTTATAGCATACCACTTTGGGGGGGGGGGGTAGAATTCCTATAGTTTTATAAAAGAATCAATATTATAACTTGAAACAGAAAACGAAAATAATTTTGTAAAAAATATCAAAAAAGCAAAAGGAACTTAATAAATAAAGCCCGTGAAATCATAAGGAAACAATAACCGGCATAAAAAATCACATTATGGGGCTGTCTAGTAAGACTTTTATTTTCAATAAAACGAAACTGTAAAAAGTTGAATAAGTGAATATTTGAGAGCGAGATGAAAAATTCTCATTTGTCATGTGACGTCACGGGCATTATTTGAATTTATTTTTGAATTATTTATATTTTTAAATTTTTGGTGTTTTTCAAGTTTCGTTTCATTATATCTGATAGGTAACTGTATCATGTCATTTTAAGTAACGGAAATAATTTAATAATATTCTAAATTATTCCTATTTTTTCTTATTTCTCATAAATTGTTCAAAAATAGATGAAAGTGATTTATAACGTTAGACAAATATAAGGGGGGGGGGGGAAGAAATGACATATTGAATTTTAGATATTTGAATTTTCCCTCTAAATAAAATATTTTCAAACTACGACCCCTGGTGGCAAAAGTTGTTTGTTTGGCATGAAGTAAGATTGCGCCATCTTATTGTCGATTAGATATTTGTCTTCAAAGAACATTTCGATAGTTGATTGTTTTATTAAATTCCCAAGTGTTTATTTTTGAATTTTTTATATTTTTAAATTTTTGATCTGTTTTCAAGTTTTCTTTACTTATAACTCATAGGTAAGTGTATTATGTCTCTTTAAGTAACGGAAATTATTTAATAATATTTTAAATTTTTTTTTTTTTTATTATTCATAAATTGTTCAAACCTAGATGAAAGTGATTTGTAACTTCAGACAAATATGGGGGAGAAATGACATATTGCATTTTAGAAATTTGAAAAGTCCCTCTAAATAAAATATTATCAAGATACGAACCCTGGTTTCAAATGTTGTTTGTTTGGCTTGGAGTAAGATTACGCCATCTTATTGTCGATTAGATATTTGTCTTCAAAGAACATTTCGATAGTTGATTGTTTTATTAAATTCCCAAGTGTTTATTTTTGAATTTTTTATATTTTTAAATTTTTGATCTGTTTTCAAGTTTTCTTTACTTATAACTCATAGGTAAGTGTATTATGTCTCTTTAAGTAACGGAAATTATTTAATAATATTTTAAATTTTTTTTTTATTATTCATAAATTGTTCAAACCTAGATGAAAGTGATTTGTAACTTCAGACAAATATGGGGGGAGAAATGACATATTGCATTTTAGAAATTTGAAAAGTCCCTCTAAATAAAATATTATCAAGATACGAACCCTGGTTTCAAATGTTGTTTGTTTGGCTTGGAGTAAGATTACGCCATCTTATTGTCGATTAGATATTTGTCTTCAAAGAACATTTCGATAGTTGATTGTTTTATTAAATTCCCAAGTGTTTATTTTTGAATTTTTTTATATTTTTAAATTTTTGATCTGTTTTCAAGTTTTCTTTACTTATAACTCATAGGTAAGTGTATTATGTCTTTTTAAGTAACGGAAATTATTTAATAATATTTTAAATTTTTTATTTTTTATTATTCATAAATTGTTCAAACCTAGATGAAAGTGATTTGTAACTTCAGACAAATATGGGGGAGAAATGACATATTGCAATTTAGATATTTGAATTTTCCCTCTAAATAAAATATTATCAAGATACGAACCCTGCTTTCAAATGTTGTTTGTTTGGCTTGGAGTAAGATTACGCCATCTTATTGTCGATTTGATATTTGTATATCAAAGAACATTCCGATAGTTGATTGTTTTATTAAATTCCCAAGTGTTTATTTTTGAATTTTTTATATTTTTAAATTTTTGATCTCTTTTCAAGTTTTCTTTACTTATAACACATAGGTAAGTGTATTATGTCTTTTTAAGTAACGGATATTATTTAATAATAATTAATTGTTTAATTAATGAATCAAGGCCTAGGCTGCGAATAATGAACGAGGAGAGGATTAAAGAAATTCCATAATTCATATAGACAAAGGTATTAGTTTGGGATCAGGGATCAGTAGCTTAGTGGATATAGGAGTTAAAACTCTTATGACAAAGCATTGCAGTACACATGCAAAGATCCTGGTTCGAGCCCCGGCTGATCCTTTTGTCTGTAATAAAAATAAACTTTTCTTCGTTCCCTAAATTTGAATTTGTTATTTAATAATATTTTAAATTTTTTATTTTTTATTATTCATAAATTGTTCAAACCTAGATGAAAGTGATTTGTAACTTCAGACAAATATGGGGGGAGAAATGACATATTGCATTTTAGAAATTTGAAAAGTCCCTCTAAATAAAATATTATCAAGATACGAACCCTGGTTTCAAATGTTGTTTGTTTGGCTTGGAGTAAGATTACGCCATCTTATTGTCGATTAGATATTTGTCTTCAAAGAACATTTCGATAGTTGATTGTTTTATTAAATTCCCAAGTGTTTATTTTTGAATTTTTTATATTTTTAAATTTTTGATCTGTTTTCAAGTTTTCTTTACTTATAACACATAGGTAAGTGTATTATGTCTCTTTTAAGTAACGGAAATTATTTAATAATATTTTAAATTTTAATTTTTTTTTATTATTCATAAATTGTTCAAACCTAGATGAAAGTGATTTGTAACTTCAGACAAATATGGGGGGAGAAATGACATATTGCATTTTAGAAATTTGAATTTTCCCTCTAAATAAAATATTATCAAGATACGAACCCTGGTTTCAAATGTTGTTTGTTTGGCTTGGAGTAAGATTACGCCATCTTATTGTCGATTAGATATTTGTCTTCAAAGAACATTTCGATAGTTGATTGTTTTATTAAATTCCCAAGTGTTTATTTTTGAATTTTTTTATATTTTTAAATTTTTGATCTCGTTTTCAAGTTTTCTTTACTTATAACACATAGGTAAGTGTATTATGTCTTTTTAAGTAACGGAAATTATTTAATAATATTTTAAATTTTTGTATTTTTTATTATTCATAAATTGTTCAAACCTAGATGAAAGTGATTTGTAACTTCAGACAAATATGGGGGGAGAAATGACATATTGCATTTTAGAAATTTGAAAAGTCCCTCTAAATAAAATATTATCAAGATACGAACCCTGCTTTCAAATGTTGTTTGCTTGGCTTGGAGTAAGATTACGCCATCTTATTGTCGATTTGCTATTTGTATACCAAAGAACATTCCGATAGTTGATTGTTTTATTAAATTCCCACGTGCTTATTTTTGAATTTTTTTATATTTTTAAATTTTTGATCTGTTTTCAAGTTTTCTTTACTTATAACTCATAGGTAAGTGTATTATGTCTTTTTAAGTAACGGAAATTATTTAATAATATTTTAAATTTTTGCTATTTTTATTTATTCTTCATAAATTGTTCAAACCTAGATGAAAGTGATTTGTAACTTCAGACAAATATGGGGGGAGAAATGACATATTGCAATTTAGATATTTGAATTTTCCCTCTAAATAAAATATTATCAAGATACGAACCCTGCTTTCAAATGTTGTTTGCTTGGCTTGGAGTAAGATTACGCCATCTTATTGTCGATTTGCTATTTGTATACCAAGAACATTCCGATAGTTGATTGTTTTATTAAATTCCCACGTGCTTATTTTTGAATTTTTTTATATTTTTAAATTTTTGGTCTGTTTTCAAGTTTTCTTTACTTATAACTCATAGGTAAGTGTATTATGTCTTTTTAAGTAACGGAAATTATTTAATAATATTTTAAATTTTTGCTATTTTTTTTTTTTATTATTCATAAATTGTTCAAACCTAGATGAAAGTGATTTGTAACTTCAGACAAATATGGGGGGAGAAATGACATATTGCACTTTAGATATTTGAATTTTCCCTCTAAATAAAATATTATAAAGATACGAACCCTGCTTTCAAATGTTGTTTGCTTGGCTTGGAGTAAGATTACGCCATCTTATTGTCGATTTGCTATTTGTATACCAAGAACATTCCGATAGTTGATTGTTTTATTAAATTCCCACGTGCTTATTTTTGAATTTTTTTATATTTTTAAATTTTTGGTCTGTTTTCAAGTTTTCTTTACTTATAACTCATAGGTAAGTGTATTATGTCTTTTTAAGTAACGGAAATTATTTAATAATATTTTAAATTTTTGCTATTTTTTTTTTTTATTATTCATTAATTGTTCAAACCTAGATGAAAGTGATTTGTAACTTCAGACAAATATGGGGGGAGAAATGACATATTGCACTTTAGATATTTGAATTTTCCCTCTAAATAAAATATTATAAAGATACGAACCCTGCTTTCAAATGTTGTTTGCTTGGCTTGGAGTAAGATTACGCCATCTTATTGTCGATTTGCTATTTGTATACCAAGAACATTCCGATAGTTGATTGTTTTATTAAATTCCCACGTGCTTATTTTTGAATTTTTTTATATTTTTAAATTTTTGGTCTGTTTTCAAGTTTTCTTTACTTATAACTCATAGGTAAGTGTATTATGTCTTTTTAAGTAACGGAAATTATTTAATAATATTTTAAATTTTTGCTATTTTTTTTTTTTATTATTCATAAATTGTTCAAACCTAGATGAAAGTGATTTGTAACTTCAGACAAATATGGGGGGAGAAATGACATATTGCACTTTAGATATTTGAATTTTCCCTCTAAATAAAATATTATAAAGATACGAACCCTGCTTTCAAATGTTGTTTGCTTGGCTTGGAGTAAGATTACGCCATCTTATTGTCGATTTGCTATTTGTATACCAAGAACATTCCGATAGTTGATTGTTTTATTAAATTCCCACGTGCTTATTTTTGAATTTTTTTATATTTTTAAATTTTTGGTCTGTTTTCAAGTTTTCTTTACTTATAACTCATAGGTAAGTGTATTATGTCTTTTTAAGTAACGGAAATTATTTAATAATATTTTAAATTTTTGCTATTTTTTTTTTTTATTATTCATTAATTCTTCAAACATAGATGAAAGTGATTTGTAACTTCAGACAAATATGGGGGGAGAAATGACATATTGCACTTTAGATATTTGAATTTTCCCTCTAAATAAAATATTATAAAGATACGAACCCTGCTTTCAAATGTTGTTTGCTTGGCTTGGAGTAAGATTACGCCATCTTATTGTCGATTTGCTATTTGTATACCAAGAACATTCCGATAGTTGATTGTTTTATTAAATTCCCACGTGCTTATTTTTGAATTTTTTTATATTTTTAAATTTTTGGTCTGTTTTCAAGTTTTCTTTACTTATAACTCATAGGTAAGTGTATTATGTCTTTTTAAGTAACGGAAATTATTTAATAATATTTTAAATTTTTGCTATTTTTGTTTTTTTATTATTCATAAATTGTTCAAACCTAGATGAAAGTGATTTGTAACTTCAGACAAATATGGGGGGAGAAATGACATATTGCACTTTAGATATTTGAATTTTCCCTCTAAATAAAATATTATAAAGATACGAACCCTGCTTTCAAATGTTGTTTGCTTGGCTTGGAGTAAGATTACGCCATCTTATTGTCGATTTGCTATTTGTATACCAAGAACATTCCGATAGTTGATTGTTTTATTAAATTCCCACGTGCTTATTTTTGAATTTTTTTATATTTTTAAATTTTTGGTCTGTTTTCAAGTTTTCTTTACTTATAACTCATAGGTAAGTGTATTATGTCTTTTTAAGTAACGGAAATTATTTAATAATATTTTAAATTTTTGCTATTTTTGTTTTTTTATTATTCATAAATTGTTCAAACCTAGATGAAAGTGATTTGTAACTTCAGACAAATATGGGGGGAGAAATGACATATTGCAATTTAGATATTTGAATTTTCCCTCTAAATAAAATATTATAAAGATACGAACCCTGCTTTCAAATGTTGTTTGCTTGGCTTGGAGTAAGATTACGCCATCTTATTGTCGATTTGCTATTTGTATACCAAGAACATTCCGATAGTTGATTGTTTTATTAAATTCCCACGTGCTTATTTTTGAATTTTTTTATATTTTTAAATTTTTGGTCTGTTTTCAAGTTTTCTTTACTTATAACTCATAGGTAAGTGTATTATGTCTTTTTAAGTAACGGAAATTATTTAATAATATTTTAAATTTTTGCTATTTTTTTTTTTATTATTCATAAATTGTTCAAACCTAGATGAAAGTGATTTGTAACTTCAGACAAATATGGGGGGAGAAATGACATATTGCAATTTAGATATTTGAATTTTCCCTCTAAATAAAATATTATAAAGATACGAACCCTGCTTTCAAATGTTGTTTGCTTGGCTTGGAGTAAGATTACGCCATCTTATTGTCGATTTGCTATTTGTATACCAAGAACATTCCGATAGTTGATTGTTTTATTAAATTCCCACGTGCTTATTTTTGAATTTTTTTATATTTTTAAATTTTTGGGTCTGTTTTCAAGTATTCTTTACTTATAACTATATAGGTAAGTGTATTATGTATATTTAGTTTCAAGGTTATATATATTTATTACTAGCTTCAAGGCCCGCCTTCGGCCGGGCTTTTCCTAGCCATGGGGCTTCGCTCCCTGGACCGCCACGTGGCTGTTTTATTGATGTTTTATACACGTAAAGAACACTTTCATATATCAACTCTTGTGAATGAATTGTAATAGATTGATGAAGAGAACAAAGTATATCTCTTTATGAATGAATTTAAAAATTTATTTTTCCATCAGAAGACAATATTTTATTGTCCCCTTCTGCTACTCAATTATTCGGCAAAAATAACCTTTCAACTTAAATTAAAATAAAGTTTTTGTCTTGTAAATATTCAATAAATAAGGTAAAAATCGTCATTTGGGGAGAATTATCCAATTAAAAAATTAAAAATAATAAACTTTTAAAGTTTATTATTAGATTATAGAAAATTTAGGTTTAATTAGGCTCAAAATAGGTTTTTAATAATTTCAATAGGCTGAAATTTCCTAGATTTCAAAACAATATAACAATGGGCTTTCAAATGATTTTATTTTCTTTAAAGAATTCTACGGGCTAATTGAATTTTGGTTTTAATCTTGAAAATATATTTTCAAAGAAATTCCAAAAGCTAATGAATTCCTTTCACTTAGTTTAGTTACTATAGTTTCAATAATCTTTTATAATTAACTATGAAATAAATAAATAATATTGAAATGAATGAATGAGCTTGATTCTTTTGAAATGGCTGAGGGTCTTAAATACAATAGAAAAAAGATGAGGTGAGATTCCCAAGGGTATTTTTAAGAAAATGATTTTTAAAACACATATTTTATTTAAAATTAAATATTTTTCATCTATATACGTATATAATCAAAATCATGGCTGAAACTTTTTTATTTTATTCTACCCTATTAAAGGCGGTTTTCAGAATTTTTTCACACAACCCAAAAGAAGTTAGGAATTTTTGAAAAAATAGCTTTTTTTAAATAAACATAACTTTTTCAAAAATTTAGTTATCATGACGATTTTTTTTTTTAATTTTTGGTTTTAAATGTACAATAAAAAAATAGATAATTTTTTAAATCTTTGTTGCAGTATTAAATTCTTCTTCAACGATAATGTGGTTAGAAATTTTGAGAATGAATGACACTCAAAAATCAAACAAACAGGGCTGCTAAAACTTCTTTTTTTTTGCCAGTTTAGTTTTTTTTTTGTTTGGCTAACCTGAATTTTTTTATTAGTTGAATAAAAGATTTCACTGTCGATGGTAACATAATTGTTTTTATTTTAGGTTAAAAATAAAATAAAAATGAGAGAGTCTTCTGTTTTTAATAAAATAATTTTAATTATTTCTAGATGACTATAGTTTCGAAGGCATTGCCTCTCATCATCAGTCTATCACAAATATTTCAAATTAGTTACAAATTAAGATTTATACATGAGAAACATTTTTGAAAAATATATAATGTCTTTTTTCAATCTCCCAAGAGAAACATATCAAATGTATTATGTATTCAAAATCTTCCCAATTTGTAACTAATTTGAAATATTCGTGTATAGACTGATGATGAAGGCAATGCCTTCGAAACTATAGTCTCTAGAAATAATTAAAAATTATTTTATTAAAAAACAGAAGACTCTCTCATTGAATATTTTTGTTTTTCCTGAATTTTCCCGGCAACTTTTCCAATTTTTTTTTACGTATTAACCTGAATTGGACTATTACGAAGATTTTTATAAAAAAAATAGCCAAATCGGTCCATGCATTTGAGAGATCTGCGCTTACAAAGAAACAGAAATTCATTTTTATTATATAGATTATATACATATACATATATATATATAATAGAATTTGTTTTATATCTGGATTTTTATTTCCATTAGCCGTAAAATATAATATTTCTCCAATAGTTTTTTATCAGTTTTAATAAATTGAAATACTATTTTTGGATTCTAAGCTAACTATTATATATTCATTCCAATCTCTCACATAAATACGACCAAGTTCTGTCCCCAACCCCCAAAGGACGTACCCAGGTTTTAAGCAAGAGGGCCTGAGGACAACACCAACCAATTAATATATAAAATAAAACAAAAAAATTATGTAATCAATTTTTAATAATCATTTTAAACATAAGTAGATACTAGTTGATAATATAACTTTTTAACTTAACAATATTCTCGGATTTTCCGCAATTTTGTAATTTACTATACTTTCTTTTGCAAAATCTTACGTTTTTCGTTTACATCATTTCGAAATAAGCTCATCAGCAGACGTCCCAAAAAAAGTCTAGCTTTTTTGTATACAATAGGCTTTTTTTTATATTTTGAGTGGTTTTCTAGGTTTCTTTTTTGCTGACCTAAATCTGTTTATCGATATGTTTCTTCAGAGACAGTCTATCTTCATTCTTCTATTTTCAGAGATCTTGATTTTGAAATTTTTGATTGCTTCCAGTCTCCACTGTATGTTTTATTTGAGCAATATTCATCTTTACCACATTAATATCTTATCGTCTTAAAATATCTTTATTTTACATTTCTTTTAAATCAATTGAATTGATTCCTATGCCTGTGATTTAATCAACTGCTATGGAACTTGGTATTCGTTTAGTTCTCAATTCGGCAAAGCCGACAAACTCGAACGACGCGACGTTCGTACCGAACTTGGCTCCTTTTTGAAATTCATGTTTTTGGTCAGATTTCACTAATTTCTGAAAAGTTTTATCCTTTTATTTATCTAAATAAAATTTATTTAATACTTACATAGCAGTTAAATTTCACCTTTTCATTTTATATCCTAAATAATGGAAAGTTTCTTTTTTCGATTTTTTCCTTTAATTGTAGCCCAACTCTACCAGTAGGCTAAATTTAAGCATTCTAAGATCAGCGGAAGTATTCTAAGGTGTTTGTTTTGATATGTGAGTGAGTTAGTCAGTGTTAAAAATGGCACTTTTCAGACCCTAATAACTCAGGAACTATAATAGCTTTATTTATGAAATTTGGGATTCTATATTTATTTATTTATTTATTATTTTCAACGGCTAAATGCCTAATACATTAATATAATACAATAATTATTGAATATAACAAAATTAACAATAATAAATGTGATGAAATATAATAATAGAATAGTTACTTGTAGACTAGGTTCAACATTTTGAACAAGACTGCGACTCTATTAATGTTCAATGAGAAGTCCAAGGGGTTTTCTAGTTGTTTAGATAAATTGTTGTAACATCTACTTAATCTGAATATTGGATTAGCCTCAGAGTGCCGTGTGGATGGTACTTGTGGATAGTGTTTTTCTAAGTACATAATTTGAGTTATGAATTGGAAACAGGTTTTGAAGATCAGGACAATTCACCTTGTTGGACTTAATCTTGTACATAAATATAACATCGGAGGCAAGCATTGAAGATGTAACAGAAGCAAGACAGAAAGTTTCAGCAGTTGAAGTGTAATCATGGTCATATCTCGACAAAGGATTGCCCGAAAGGTATGTCCTAGATGTTTCAGTGGGCCTTATTAGATATGCAAAATTTCAAGTGTGTAGGTCTAATAGTTGTTGAGTTATGGGGGTCGAAATGGTTCGTGTAAATGGGCGGTGTTTCGCCCGTTTTTCGGATCTTGGCTGAAACCCTATCGTCTGCCTAGATATTTTTGCCCTAATTCTATTTCCAAGGTACAAAGTCAAAACGAGAAAGTTGTATTAAATCTTATTTCATTTTTTATGACTTAAATTGGACCATAATAATCAATTCCTATTTTTTTTTTATGTTTCAGATTACATAATGGAATTGATGAAAATGGATGAAATGGAAGAAAAGCGAATTGAAGACCTGCACATTGATTGGTTGACCAAAACGCTCGAGACGGGATTGCATCAAGGGACCCCTTTGGATTTTATGAAAAAAGTGGTAAATTGTACTTTGCCTGTTCATAAATACACATTACTGGAGAGGTTCCTCTCGGAAAATGAAAATCTTAGCCAAGATACTATGTTGAATTGTCTTCGTATTTTCCTTGACGAGAATACAAAATTTTTTGGTTTTGAACGAGAATCAGATAATCAAAGATTTATCAAATCAATTTTGGAAATAATACCGAGATACTCTCCGAATATAGAAAGTATCGATCTTCGAAATTTACACATCAAACCTGAGAGCAAAGAAGAATTCAAAACTCTTCTGAGAGAAACCACAAGCTTGAAATCTCTCTCGGTGAAGATTTACAGGAAAAATTGTGCCATACACCAACTTTTGCTAGAAGATGATTTAAACCTTCATGACCAGGATGTTAAAAATGGACTCCTGAAAATTGATTATTTGAAGGGATTGGATTTAAATTACTCAGATTGTGCCCGACTCTTAAATCTTCTACCCAATTTGAAAGGTTTTGGCTTCTATCAACAATTAACTCCATTCATAGATTTTTACTTTAATGATGATGAAATGATCAAAAAATTATCTAACATTACTGAATTTTTCGATATGCTTACCATATTAACAACGTTAGATTTTTTTGTCAAAATATGCCCAAAAATAAAAAACATAACTCTAATGTTCCCTCGACAAAACGTAGTTGAAAACCTATGGAAATTTCCATTACTTACGGAAATGCAAATTATATCTTCAAATAAAGTTTTCTTAGGCGAACTCTTCAACTTATTTCAAAAAATGGGCAACCGTATTCGTATTTTGGATTTACGTGTCCCTGGCCAGATTCCACTTGACCTAAACATTTTGCGTGGGTTATGCCCCGCACTAGTTCTATTAAAAGTTAATGGTCAAATCCTTAATATCTGATAATGTGACTGATAGCTATTTTAAAATTAATCTCTTTATGTTCAAAATCCCTCCTATCTGAAGGATTATTTTCTCCAGAAGAGTGGGTGGGCACTTTACTAAATAATTTATTTCTATTGTTTTTAATATTAAGTTAATTTTAATTTCAATTTTTTGTACTCAATTTATGAAAAATAAAATCTATAATATAAACTAAAATCATTTTTTTTTACTGTAGTGTACTATCTTTTTTGTTATTTAGAGATTTTTAAAAAGAGTCTTTGTATGAATTTTTTTTAATATTTAAAGACTATTCATTCTTCTTTATATACAGGGTGTTTAGAAAAATTGTTTCAAGACTTCAGGGCGTGATTCCCCAAATCAAAATTAAATAAAAGTTGCCATGAACACAGATACAAAAACGCTTCGTTTTCTGTCTTTCCGCCATTTTTTATTTTTTTTTTTAAGAAAAACGCCTATCTTGAAAACCGATTTAAGGTATCTTTATGAAATTTAGTAGACATACTTAGCTACATTATCTACTATTTAAAAAATTTTATCTTAAAAATTTTCAACATAACCGCTATTTAAAATTTTTTAATTGTGAATAACTTTTTAATCTTTAATTTTATTAAAATTAGTATCATTAGCTAAAATGTTACCCATTTTATTCTGAACAAAATTATACATTAATTTTAAAGTTCCGTTAAAAAATAACTAAGTTATGACAATTTGTAGGAAAATAGAAGGAAATGATGTCGGTCTCAAAATGCAGTCTACCCCCGACTAGAAAGTGACCCAATATATCATTGGGGCCAAATTGGGAACTGATAGGTCTTGTCCAGTAAGGCTATCCTAACTGGGATCTGATTGGGAATTTTTGGGCTAATCCAATCTATAAACTTGTTATTTTTATAAGGCTATCCCAACTGGGATCTGATTGGGAATATGTTGGGCTAACTCAATTTATAAACTTGTTATTTTTGTAAGGCTATCTCAACTGGGATCTGATTAAGAATTTGTTGGGCTAACCCAACTTATAAACTTGTTTTTTGTAAGGCTATCACAAATGGGATCTTATTGGGAATTTGTTGGGCTAACGCTTGATACACTAAACTTTTTTTTGTAAGACTATCCCAACTGGGATCTGATTGGGAATTTGTTGGGCTAACTCAATTTATAAACTTGTTATTTTTATGAGTCTATCCCAACTGGGATCTGATTAGGAATTTGTTGGGCTAACCCAACTTATAAACTTGTTTTTGCGAGGCTATCCCAAATGGGATCTGATTGGAAATTTGTTGGGCTAACCCAATCTATAAACTTGTTATTTTTATAAGGCTATCCCAACTGGGATCTTATTGGGAATTTGTTGGGCTAACTCAATTTATAAACTTGTTATTTTTGTAAGGCTATCTCAACTGGGATCTGATTAAGAATTTGTTGGGCTAACCCAACTTATAAACTTGTTTTTGTAAGGCTATCCCAAATGGGATCTTATTGGGAATTTGTTGGGCTAACGCTTGATACACTAAACTTTTTTTTTGTAAGGCTATCCCATCTGAGATCTCATTCGGAATTTGTTGGGCTAACTCTTGATACACAACTTTCTTGTGCTATTACTGATTACAAATCCAAAAATTTTAAATCTCTTCATATTTCGCTCCATCCTAATGTACCTTACCCACTCAACCATCCTGACCGCCATAAATGTAAATAAAATTGATTAATTTCAAATTAATAGACAAGCTCTTAAGTGAAAATCTCTGGCTACCACTCCTTAGTGGTATTTTTTCTCCATCTGGAATTCATAATCATCATCTCCCTCGTTTTTTTTTTTATCTAATTCTAAAATATTTATAATATTTATTTATTCATTCTAATGAAAAATAATTTTTCTCTAACCCCTTTCGCTTACCCCCCTTCCCTCTACCCCTTTAAATAGTAATAGGATTTGTATCTCTTTTGTTATCGACGCCGGGGAGGTCCAGGCTTCGATTCTGAGCGGCTGCATTCAAACTGACTGACAAGCCAACCCTCTCAGGAGGTAAATAGAAAGGGTTGGCTATTAAGGGATGGACGGAGGGGGGATAATAAAAAAAGACTGAAGGGGGGGGTGTTTTGAATAGAGAGATGGACGTTGCATATCATCCAATTTATTTATAGTTTCATTTGCTTGTCTGCTCGTTTGCAATCTGTTAATTGGATTGACACACACAAACACACACACATACATTTTCTATTTGTTTGTCTTCAGTCTCAGTTCATTCACACTTGCATAGATTTATAGACATTCCACAAACATAACAGGTGTATCTCTAATCTATATCCCTATATCTAAAACGAATAATAATAATAATTATACATTTTTGTTAAAAACCAAATATCTCAATACCATATTAGTCTAGGCCAGTGGTTCCTAACCTGTGGTCCGTAAGAACTAAAATATGGTCCGCGAAAGATTTCAAACTTTGAATCAACACGCGCTGATGCATAACAAATAGAGAGCGTAGGGTATTCTCCTCGAGGTGGTCCGATTGTCACCAAGTCAGAATTTGATGAGGGGATTCCATGGAAATCGAAATTTAATTATAAAAATAAAATAATCTATACAATAAAAATGTACTTAATTTTGTAAAAATTCAGTATTGAATTCATTCTTCAACGATAATGTGGCTAGAACTATTAAGAATGAATGACTCTCAAAAATCTTAAAAACAGGGCCTGCCAACACATGTTTAGTTTGCTAGTTAGTTCTTTTATCGTTTGGCAAGCTATGTTGGCTAACCTGCATTTTTTATTTAGTTTTTCCTGAATTTTACGGGCAACTTTTCCAATTTTTTTTTACATATTAACTTGAATTGGACTATTACGAACATTTAAAAAAAATTAGCCAAATCGGTCCAGGCATTTGATAGATCTGCGCTTACAAAGAAACAGAAATTCATTTTTATTATATAGATATGTTTAAAATCCGCCAGTGAATGTTTATTATAGTATCTTGATTAATAAATATTTAAATAGTGAAAAAATGTGTTTTTTAATAAAAAGTTATAATAAAATTTTCGGTCATAAAAACTTTAAACAATTTATAAAATAATAATAATAATAATTTTCTCTCTGTGTCTAGAATCGTATTAGAATAGACAAGTGTCAATGAATCAACTGAAATTGACAAACAATCCAACAATTTAATTACAAACACTATACAAATATGCATGTTTATATTTATTCTTTCTGTATAAATATCTATAGGGTTAAATGAATTTTCAAAATTGAAATCATCAATGTGTGTGTGTGTGTATTTACAAACATTGCTTGATTAATACCAATACAAATTTTGACAAGTATAGTGTTTATATTGATGTTTGTATGCTGGGGGTATGTATGCGGGTGCTCGAGATCATTAATCCGACTAAACAACGGGTAAATTTGTTGGATTTATGAAAATAAAATCATAAAAATAAATTCTCGCTTATTATTTTTATATAAATGATATTATTCTACTAGCTTGCTTGGGTAGATTTTAAAAGACGATTCTAAATTATAATTTGAATAAAAATAATTTTTAAGAAAAAATAAAAACCGACTTCAAAAATTAAATGCAACAAATAAAATACACTAAAAGGTATAAAATAATTATTATCTTATTTAGTTACAACTAAACGACGAAATATTAACATGAAATTACTTTTTGAAGTCGGTACCAAACAAACTATACATATAAGCGAGCGTACCCGCCAAACGTACTAAGTAAGATCCGTCGAGTGCGATTCATAAAAGGTATATGTTTGGCACCGACTTCAAAAAGTAATTTCATGTTAATATTTCGTCGTTTAGTTGTAACTAAATAAGATAATAATTATTTTATAACTTTTAGTGTATTTTATTTGTTGCATTTAATTTTTTGAAGTCGGTTTTATTTTTTTCTTAAAAATTATTTTTATTTTTCTCTTTTTAGTGATGTTATTAATATGTGATCATATCATCAGAACTTGACCAAATTAATATGGCCCCCATCTCTAAGATACCCCCTTTCCAATAAAAAAAGAACCATCGAAATCGGTTCATAAACAAAGAGGTTAGGTCTAAACAAACCTAATAAAAGAGGTCTAATACCTATGAAAAAAAATGGGACCAATCGGAAGGTAGACTGGACCTAAGGCAATTTTTTTTTCAAAATCGGTTCACAATTGGCGGAGATATGAGGTAACATAGGCACAAAAAAAAAAAAAATATTCAGTCGAATAGAGAACCTTCTTCTTTTTTGAAGTCGGTTAATAAGGTTGAGTTTGTTCAAATGGCCTAGATTTTTAATTTTTAACCCCCTCTACCCCGCTTAATTTTGGGTCGATATGCACCAAAATCTAATCAGCTCTTAATCTCAATGGACCAAAACAACGTGTGAAATTTGGTTTTGATATTCACACTAGTATTTGAGCTAGCTCGTTCACAAAAATTTGGTAACGCACAGACTAACAGACAAACAGACATTTTGACAAAACAATTATTATCTCGAAAAATATAATTTTTTCTATGTTCACTTATTAGAGCTTTTTTTTAGACCGAAATGCCATGGTTTCGCTTAAGTTCGCAAAATATTTTGATTTACCCACCTCCCCCCATGAAAACTTTCTGGCCCACTGATCCTAAATACTAATTTAATAAATATTTACACAATCGTATATTTAGTAGGCAGGCGGCTCTAAGCGAAGAATGTATCAACAATTATAACCCTAGTAGCACAATGTTTCAAATTATATAGTAATTATATTGCCCCTGTATAAATTTTGAGAATCTATATTCACTATATATACAAAATGTACCTTATATTAAAAAATCCAACCATGTAAGCTATAACATTCTTGATCAAGTGAATTAATTGTTATGTACTATTATTGCTATTATTATCATTTGATTTGTCAATATAATTTTTTTGCTTTTTATAATCTTTAAAAACATGTAATGCTCAAACCGACAGGGGGCGCTGATGCCGTCGGTATATTTGGGCTTTGAGCCCAGATAAACATGATTGGTTCAGTTAACCTATAATCGGAGTGGGTGCTCATACTTGAGAACGATCGCAGAATAAGTCGATCGAAACGTTGTATTAAAATTGTAATTATTTGTTTCAATAAATAATTATAAAGTAATCATGTGTGATTTAAATAAAAATTTAAACTTTAGACACTATATAGTTTGAAACATTGTTCTACTAGGGAAATATTGAGTCGTAGTAATGAAATAACAATATTTTATTACTAAACCTAACATAATGTAAATTTTATAGCAAAAAAAAATTATTAATAAACAAGGTTAACCCGTGCCCGTAGGGTTTATATTATTTAGCAGTAATATTTAAAGTAGACAATAGATTTAGATATCATACAATAACTATGAATAAATTTTATATTTTATTTGTTCTTTTTAGAAATTGCCGATATATTTTATAAATTGTATTATATTAAACTGTTTTGTGTGTTTTAAAAATTAAATTTAAATTTTTAGAAAAAAATCATTTAGAGTTTTTTTATTAGAACATGGAATAAAAATAGCAAAAATAAGCTGACGTGTTCTGATGTGGCCATCCACTTGACTTGTACCATACAACCTGGACCTCTCACTTATATTTAATATTTAATAAAATTATTTATAATCATGTGAGGGGGGTTAGTTTTTTCATTTTTAAACTCCTGAGGGCCCACTGATTATGTATACAAAATTTGGTTGAGTTTGCTCAAATGCCCTAGATTTTTAATTTTTTAATACCCTTAATTTTGGATCGATATGCACCAAAATCTAATCAGCTCTTAATCTCAATGGACCAAAACTACGTGTGAAATTTGGTTTTGATATTCACACTAGTTTTTGAGCTTGCTCGTCCACAAAAATTTGGTAACGCACAGACAGACTAACAGACATTTTGACAAAACAATTATTATCCCGAAAAATATAAATTTTTCGATGTTCACTTATTAGGGCTTTTTATAGACCTAATTGCCGTGGTTTCGCTCAATTTTTTTAATCAAAATAGTTTCAGCCGTTTTTGAGATATTTCGAAAAAAATCACTTTCATCATGCACGATTACACTACTGGACCATACCCTGTATGGTAAAGTAAAAAAATCAACTAGTGTGTTCACCACACGCCTTTCACATTTTCATTTATTTGAAGTCATCGCGACACTTTTACTTTATAACCCCTTCCTTTATTTCAATCGGATCAATAATTTGATACAACTAATAACTCATGACACTTGATAAATTCACTAATTTTTAAAAAAATCATTAGAGTCGTTTTTGAAAAAATAAATAAAAAACGAAAAATCTTTCATGTAAATGTCCACTTCCGGTGTTCCAATTTCACCCAAAAGCTTGCTGTACTCCTTCTAGCCTATATCGAGCATAAGTTTCAAATTTCGTAGCTCTGAGACTTATGGTTGTGAAACACAGGGGGTACATACGAACTGCCCAATGGATTTTTGGCCTCTGCTGACGACAATTTCCGGCTTTATGTCCTAAATTCGATTTCCAACTATTAAGGGTATCGATTCCTTCCACCTTGAAGTTACAAAATGAAATTAACTTTTTAATCTCTGAGATACAAGCTCTCAAAGAGTCAGGACCCAGACAGGGCATTGCAATACTTCGCCATTATATCCTATAGAATATAAATGTGAAAGTAAAAAAGGTCGGTGAACAAATCCGCCTGGGACTAAAGTGGGGGGGGCTTCAGTTTTAATGAATCACACCGCTTACTTGACCCCTCAGGAGTATATGATTCAAATTTCAATTAAATTAGCCCAGCCAAATTGTGATCAAATGGGCCCCTATGGAGAAAGTTTTGGAGTAGTTCTGATTTTTTGCATATATATGTATTTTGTGGAGTTGAATCCAAATCTGATGTATCCCACCCAAATTTCGTGACACAACAATGTAGAAAATACAAAAAAAATGTGAAAATTTTCATTTTTTGGCCATTTTTTGCTTATAACTCGGAAACTATCAACTTTTTCTAAATAACTTTCCTATTAAAAATGCAAGGTCATAAAACTTCCTACAAATTTCATTATTTAGGTTATTTCCTACGACCAACCGTTCGGACTTAAGTGCAAATCCAAGTTTTCGACCTCCGCAGCCCCTACACATCACCCAAAAACTCGAAATTTTTTCGATATTTTCATATTTTGACCATGAAGGAGCACGTTTTCGACAAAGACCAGTCTATATATTTTAAAACGAGATTTAATTTGCTACAATTCAAACAAAGTTTCATCTTAATTGGATAAATGGAAATCCATGCCGCAATGAGGTTGAAGTTTTGCACTGCAATTTTTCCTTCATAAAATGAAAACCACTCATTCTAGAAACTTGATTCTTATCTCATTCTCTAGGAAATTTTGTTGACTTGAACGTTTATTTGTTTTACTTTTTTGTTAAAATTTTTAGATTTATAGTTATCCAGCATTTTACATGACAAGAAATGATCTATCCGAATCCTCAGAAGTGACATGGAAAATTCTGGATATCTATAAATCAAAGACTTTTATTGTTAGGGGTGGTGCGTGTCCGCGCTGCCCGCCTAGTTGGTGGAGACCTAACAATGATTTGGACAGGGCGATGTTCGTGCCCTCGCCAAACTTAGGTTTAACCTTTGCCCGGATACTAGCATATAGCCACGACGGAATGAAGGTGGTTGGAAGGGGAAAGCTAAGAAATGAGCAGGCCACATTTGTGGTGAAAATGCTTGTGAAGAGCTTGCTTGTGGAGAGCTGCTTGTGAAGAGCCTTACCGACTGAGTTAGCCGGGTTGGGCACCACCCACCTAGTTGGTGGGTGAAGAGCTGCTTGGTGGTGGATTGCTGCTTGATTAATCAAGATCGAATTGCCTTACTTAATACATGACTGAAATGTTATCAGTCATGCAAAGTGTTGCAATGATCTGACTGTGTCATCTAGCGACAGAGTCTAAAGGCTCGTGGTTGCGTGTTCATATCACGTCGGGGTCACCAAATTGTTAGGGGGTGGTGCGTGTCCGCGCTGCCCGCCTAGTTGGTAGGGACCTAACAATGATTTGGACAGGGCGATGTTCGTGCCCTAGCCAGACTTAGGATTAACCTTTGCCCGGGTACTAGCATATAGCCACGACGGAATGAAGGTGGTTGGAAGGGGAAAGCTAAGAAATGAGTCTAAGTAAACCCTTAAGTCAATAAAATTTACTAGAGAATGAGACATGAATCAAGTTTCTAGGATGAGTAGTTTTCATTTTATGAAGGAAAACAGCGAATTTTTAAAAAATTAGATAATTTCTTGTCATAGAAAATGCTGGATACCTATAAATCCAAGAGTTTTAACAAAAAAAGTGCTACAAATAAACGTTCAAGTCAACAAAATTGGCCTAAAAATTTCCTGATAAAAACACAATTTGAATGGACTAAACCGGTTAAACCGCTTAACCTGGAGGTCGGTGAATATAGAGATATAGAATCCCAAAACTATTATTATATTGATTTTTAAATTTATTACTAGTCTAAGTAGCTCTAAGCAAAAAACATACCGAAACTTTGCTCTTAAATTTTAAATATTGATTCGTGTTAAAGAAATAATAATATTTTATTACTAATCCAAACAAAATGTAAATTTTCTATCAATAAATTTATTAATAATAATATGCTTATAGCTGAGGGTATTTATTGTTCATTGGAGTAGATATAGTAAATAGTAAAGAGTTCAAAGAGGATAAGAGTAAAGGGGGTTAGTGAAAAGCCGAGAGGGTGACCGTAAAGAGCAAACACTTTGTAGGCAGTTCAATTAACGACCCGGAGGACCATTTACCACGTGCATGCATCTGGCCCTGTTCCTGTGGGAACATGGAACCCGTGCCTGCCCACGCATCCTGCACACGGATCAGAACACACACCTGGACCAGACTCGATCCAAAAAAAGCCTCCTTCGCTTTTCATTGGCTATTCATATTAAAAATAATAATTATTTGAATACGAAAATTCATAATGTTCTATACGTCATTTGAAATTACTAATCTACGCCAATCAAATGTGTTTAGGTGTCGAAGCCATTAACCTTTCGCATTTAGATTCAATCACATTTAAAAATAAGTATTTTAAATATTTTTTTATCTATCTACTCTTATTAAACGAGCAAAAATTGTATATTTATTTGTTTATATATTTTATCTTGGTTCTATTTTGAAAACGACTCTACCGATTTTGATTAAATTCACGGGTTAGGGGTTTTGGGGATGACAATTTGATCTGTCACGATCTCACCTTCGACAAAATTGTTTTTGATGGGTTTTTTCGTAATCAAATTAATTATTCTCAGGTAGACAAATCCCATTATTAGAGTTTTAAAAAAGTTTCCTTTTCCTTTTGTACCCAGGCAGACAATAGGTTGCCTTAATTCATTGTTCTAAAAGGCCTTGAAGAAGTATTGTGATTGTGGATTTTAACATATTTTGTTCAGCCTAAACGTTAGAAATATTAATAAACGTTTTATAATTCTTTTTATAAAGAACTTTATTTATTTAATAGAATAAAAAATAATCAAGAATTTATTTTAAAATATATTTCGCATAAGCAGGTCTCAATTTTCTGAAAAAACAACACATTTTGATAGGTTTTATTTATTAACAATTGGATGAATAAAAATGAATCATATGGTTGAATCAAAACAGGTGCAGGAGGTGGGGTGCAGTGGTGTGGGATCCGGGCGTAGGTCGAAATTCGGGGGTGGGGTCAAGCAGGGTGGGGGTACAGTGGACGAATACTATATATATTTGTATTTTTTTTAATTTGAAAACGGCCCTCAAATAAAAATCGACTTTTTTATCAGAATTTTAAATTAAAAATAATATTAAAATAAAGGTTTTAACTGAAGGAAGAAGTTACCGAGCATCGCTCTGTGCCTCCAGGTATCAATACTATAACAGCAAGAGAGTTTTGGGGCTTCACTCAGGTTGTGATTTCAGATCCTGGAAATTTTTCTATTTCAAAAAAGCAAATAAATAAATTTACATTTAATTATATTATGTTATATTGATTTGTTATCTACTCTTATTAAACGAGCAAAAATTGTATATTTATTTGTATATATATTTGTTTGTATATATATTTATTTGTTTATATATTTGTATCTTGGTTCTATTTTGAAAACGACTACCGATTTTGATGAAATTCACGGGTTAGGGTGTTTTGGGGTGACAATTCGATCTGTCACGGTCTCATCTTCGACAAAATTGTTTTTGATAAGTTTTTCTTAATCAAATTAATTATTCTCGGGTAGACAAATCCCATTCTTAGGGTTTAAAAAAAAGGTTTCCCTTTTCCTTTTGTGCTCAGACAGACAATGGGTCAGGTAAATCCTTTATTCTCAAAGGCCTTGAAGAAGTATTGTGATTGTGGTTTTTAACATATTTTGTTCAACCTAAACGTTAGAAATATTAATAAACGTTTTATATTTGTTTTTATAAAGAATTTTATTTATTTAATAGAATAAAAAATAATCAAGAATTTATTCAAAAATATATTTCACATAAGCAGGTCTCAATTTTCTGAAAAAAACAACACATTTTGATAGAATAATAAAACTAAGATACGAGGTAGGTTTCACAAAAAAGAAATAAAACAAAATTGAGTTTTGAATTCGATATATTTCAGGGGTTAGCCCATCATCAGGAGTCTAAGAAAACTGATTACATATTGGAAAAATAGTTTTACAAGTAAGAATTTTAAAAATTTTTTTTAAAAATGTATGTGGTGGGGGGAATGTAGGGGAAGGAGGGGGGAGAAGTTGTTCTAAGAATTAATATTTTCTATTGAGATTTGAGCTGGCTTAAAGGGATCTATACCTGCTATTATAATAACGAATGGACAAGTACCTGAGAAGGTACAACTTGAAAGGTATATGAGAGAGTGCAATTACCCTAGTATATTCAATGTGCAAACAATGAAAGGAATGTTTATTTAATTTATTATAACATATAATCAATAATTGTATTTTTATACACTTCCAATTGATTATTTAAAATATTTGAATTATTAGAGAGGGCTATTTTTATCTCGGTGGATTCCAAGAGGTCCAATTTAAGGCCTTTTCTTTCAAAATGAATGGGGATAGGGTTATTATTAGAGGTTGAATACACATACATTTTTAAAAAAATTTTAAAATTCTTACTTGTAAAACTATTTTTCCAATATGTAATCAGTTTTCTTAGACTCCTGATGATGGGCTAACCCCGAAATATATCGAATTCAAAACTCAATTTTGTTTTATTTCTTTTTTGTGAAACCTACCTCGTATCTTAGTTTTATTATTATATTAAAATGTTTCACCTAGAACCAACACCGAACTCCTTAAAAGTTACATTTTGATAGGTTTTATTTATTAACAATTGGATGAATAAAAATAAATCATATGGTTGAATCAAAACAGGTGCAGGAGGTGGGGTGCAGTGGTGGGGGATCCGGGGGTAGGGGCGAGGTTTCGGGGGTGAGGTCAAGCGGGGTGGGGGGGGGGTACAGTGGGCGAATACTATATATATTTGTATTTTTTTTTTTTTGAAAACGGCTCTCAAATAAAAATCGACCTTTTTATCAGAATTTTAAATTAAAAATAATATTAAGATAAAGGTTTTAACTGAAGGAAGAAGTTACCGAGCATCGCTCGGTGCCTCAAAGTACTGGTTATTAATGCAAGTTAATTAAAAGTCGTCTGGTGTGGACTAAACAGTCCATAATATTTAGTTTATATGCCCTTTTAAATAAGCCCAATAAGTTCCGCATTATTCATTGGCAAACAAAGTTTTCCTTGTTTCTGGTCTAAAGAGGGTAGAATAAAAAAAATCTTTAAAGAAAATGCAAATGGAAATAACAAAAAAAAATCTTTGAGCACTTTAAAGTTTCAAAAGAAGAGGGAGAGAAATTAAGTTAAATAGGCAAATGGAAAAATTACAATAGGCAGCCCTGGTGGCCCCCAAGGGGGCGGCTATTGTCTGCTGAAGATGGAAAAATTTCTATTTTCAAAAGTTTCATATAAGAAAACCAGGATACACATAGATCCGGAAGCAGTGTTGCCAACTATTTGATTTATAAATCCGCTAGTTCGGTCTTCCAAAAAAGCTAGAAACCGCCAGATTTCCGATCCTATCGCCATCTAGTGGTAGACTCAAAAAGTGAACAATTGCTCCACAAGAAATGCATTGAGAATAATTTTTCTATGTGATTTAAATTTACTTATCACAATTTCTTTTACTAAATAAACTTTCTTGGAGAGTGTCATCAATATGTGTCTTTACATTACTAAAATAACCTAAAAATATTTTTTTTGTTAAGTTAAAAATGGTGTATTTTACTTAGGGAAAGTGGTGTAGGTTTTAGGTGAAACATGATATTAATTAATAAAGTAAAGGGTGTGTAGTTTCATCAGTGAATTAACTGTGAAACTACACATTTTACTTTATTAATTAAAATGGTGTAGGTTCTTGGTAAAACATAGATATTAAATCAAGTAAAGAAAAATTTTTGGAATTTTGTTTTTGAACTTTTAAAAAAAAACACCGAGGGTCCTTTGTGAACTCCTGAAGATGGACTTATACCCCGAAATATATATTCAGCCAGTGCTAAACAACCATTTGATCTATGTGAAACCTAGCCTAGTATTTTATATTTAAAATTTTTATTTTTAAAAGTTGCAAAAAAAAAAAATTCAAAAAATTGTCTTTACTTTAACCTAAAAATAGTAAATTTGATGCTTTATCACACTGTCATTTTAAATATAACACAATTTAGTCATAATCTAGTTAAAGAAAACGTCCTATATCCTATCCTATAAAAATAAAAATTAAAAATTATTTCCTACCACAAAAATATCATGTCAAAATTGTGTATTTTATTTAAAAACTTTTTCATTATTTCCTTATTTTGTAAATAGAGATTCTTGACCAAGAAAATGAAAGGATAAAAAAGAAAAGAAGCCTTTAAGGAATTATAATTTAATAACGTGAATATGTTGTCTTTGGTTTCTTTTAAGTCTTTTTTTTTTTTTACCTTAAAAATTAATCCAGGAATTTTTGTCTAAGGTTTCCTTTAAGAATTCCATTCGTAATCCTTTCAAAGTGCTTAAAGACAAACAGACATGAATTATCTACTCACAAGGACGAAAACATTATTATTCTTAACTCAAAGAAACGCAAAATATATAAATATTAAATTAAAATTCAATGTTATACTAGTACAGTGTGTTTCCAAAATTTTTTCCTATACTGGAGATCAGTATTTTTAACCGACTTCAAAAAAGGAGGAGGTTCTCTATTCGATTGATTTTTTTTGTCTATGTTACCTCATATCTCCGCTAATTGTAAACCGATTTTGATGATTTTTTTGCATTAGGTTCAGTCTAACTTCCGATTGGTCCCGTTTTTTTCATTGGTATTAGACCTTTTTGTTAGGTTTGTTCAGGGTTAACTTCTTTGTTTATGAACCGATTTCGATGATTTTTTTTTATTGGGCGGTTGGTACCATATTAATTTGGTCAAGTTCTGAGTGATATGACCAAGGACGAAATAACGTAAATCTCCAATTCTTATGAGCAAATAATCGAAATTATGATAAATAAAATCTTTTATAAAAAAATCCTATAACATTCATTTAAAACCCGCAAACGTTTCGAGATAATTTCTATATTTATGAATTGAATTTTATTATCATTTTCTGATTCATTCGCCTGACGCTTTCTCTTACGAGATGCATGCACGGTATTATATTAAGTCACCATTAATAACATCACTAAAAGAGAAAAATAAAAATAATTTTTATAAAAAAAATCGCTTGTCTGTAAAAGTCGGTTTACTGACGATAGTTGAACGTGACAACGTCATAAGAAAAATACTGATGGAATGGTATTTTCTTATGACGTTGTCACGTTAACTATCGTCAGTAAACCGACTTTACAGACAAGCGATTTTTTATTTACTTATTAAACAAATGTTTTTTACACAATTCAAAGATTAAGAATTAATTAAGTTATAAAACAAATAAAAAAATTTAAATATATATTATAGAAATACCAAAAATATAGTTTTTAAATCAGGTACGATTGTAAGAAAAAGTTGAAACGATTAATTATATTTAATATCCTTGAAAATGGGTTAACTTGTTAAAAAATATTCTTTTCGATTTACTTTTGTCTACATAACTCTTTTTGTTATATAGTGTAATCTTATTTTAAAATAATATTTTGAAATACTTTTAATTAGTAATACTATATGGTTTTCCATTGGGAGATTATTTAAAATATGGTTATTTAATGAAGAGAAAATATTCGAGTGTGATTCATTAAAGTCCATCATTAAAGAATTAGTCAAATATATTTCATTGTATTTTTTTTTCATAAATTTTCCTCCACTGTCATTTAACGCCTCTCTAATAATTGATTCGGCTTTCCTACACACACTTTTAATAAAAAACAAAAAATATATAAAGAAAATCAAACTTGTTTTTTATCACTGTTAATAATAAAAAGAACTGTCTTAAAGATGGATACTATTAACATACGTTCAGATGGGAAGAGAAGGTTTTGTGCCCTTCACACGATGGCGGCTGGAGGGGAAATGCCTGTCTTGACTGGAGACACCCCCACTCCTGCTTTTCTAGCCTAGCTGTTCCTCCTTAGCTCCTTGCTCGTTCCGCGCTCTCGCTTGCACTTCAAGCCTTAAATGGAACGCCTCAGATGAGTCATGTTTTTTCGAGAGTGCAGCCGGCTTCATCGAATTATAAGACGTTGTCACGTCAAAAATAAAACCGACTTCAAAAAACTTAAATGCAACAATTAAATTAAAATAATAATAACTTAAAAAATAAAATAAAATCCACTAAAAGGTATAAAATAATTATCTTATTTAGTTACAACTAAACTAAGAAATATTAACATGAAATTACTTTTTGAAGTCGGTGCCAAACATATACATTTTATGAATCGCACTTGACGGATCTTACTTAGTACGTTTGGCGGGTACTCTCGCTTATAGGTATAGGTTGTTTGGCACCGACTTCAAAAAGTAATTTTATGTTAATATTTCGTCGTTTAGTTGTAACTAAATAAGATAATTCTTTTATACCTTTTAGTGGATTTTATTTTATTTTTAAGTTATTATTATTTTAATTTAATTCTTGCATTTAAGTTTTTTGAAGTAGGTTTTATTTTTTTTATAATCTGTAATATTTTTGCCAGGACTACACTAATATATGTACATATAACAAAATATGATTTATAAATAACAATAATATACTCTGGCAAAACAAAAATCTAGGTTACAAAAAAAAGAAACTAAATAAAAATAGTTTTGAGTTTAAGAATTTAAAACAAAAAAAAATGAAAATCTTATATTTTAAATTATTTAAAATAATTCCAATCAATTTCAAAATAATTATTAGATTAAAATTGTACAACTAGATATTTTTTTTTTGATTTGATAATAAATGATCAAATAAATTTAGAAAAATTACTTCAAACTTGTTAATTTCACGTTTGTATTTTATTTAATAAAAATACTGTAAAGTCGACGAAATGTTGGTTGAAAGTAAAAAAAAAACTTGTCGCTTAAGTCCCATTACAAACTTCGGAATTTATTATTTACTATTGAAGGCTACAGCAGGTACAGGTATATTCTTTTATCTATGGGGTACAGGGGATTAGGGCGCATTTTTTTTTTCAAAAATGTGATTCTCATGCCATCTAGACTTATTTAAAGGAAACTATTAATATGTAATCGAATGTTTTCTACATTTGATTCAATCGCAAATCCAATGTAGGGAATTTTTGTCAAATATTGAGTGAAAATAATATCTGAACTTATATATTTCTAACTTGAACATTCGATTAATTAATGGAAAGCATCTAACATACATGCTAATAGATCAAGCGCTCTGGACTGGGAGATTGAATATATAACATCTGAGATTTCAAATTCACTTGGTGATCCATCCGAATGTCTAGCGGGCTATACGCGAAATGACGTTGGATTGTAGCGGATCACATCTTTTCTCTCTTTTTGACTCCGCAGACTCCAATAGCGTAATCCGCAGAAGTCTCGCGATTAATATCTTTTTCAAATAAGCGCGGTCAAAATAATTCTCGGTGACGTATCAATTATTTTTTGATATATTAATGAAAAAAATTATAAAATTTATTAATATGTAGTTTCAATTTTGGAATAAAGGCATTATATCAAACTTAAAATGACAGGAAAAGTTTTGCTTTGCAGAGCAAGAGGGCGCAATTTCAACGAGTATTTTTTTTACAAGATTGTTTTAGTTGACAATGCGGCTTTATTCCTGTACCCTTCAATTATTATTAATTCATCATCAAAACAGCAAACAGTCTTAAAAAGTATCCTTTTTTCTTTTTTTTTTTGGTAAAAATAAAATGAGAGAGTCTTCTGTTTTTAAATAAAATAATAAAATAATTTTTAAAAAACAGAAGACTCTCTCATTTTATTTTTAACCTAAAATAAAAACAATTCTGTTACCATCGACAGTGAAATCTTTTATTCAACTAATATCACTTTTCCTCTCGAATTTAGGTACTTATTACAAATAAAGAAATAAAACCAATTTGTAACACCACTAGTAGGGATTTGGATAAAATCATATGAGCCTCTGTCTCTCAGAATTTTTACAGATATTTAGCTATTATAATTTTGAGTCTATAACTTACTAACGAGAAGATACAGCAGTAATTTATCTAGCTGTAACTCCCAAATTATAATACCTAAAAATCTGTAAAAATTCTGAAGGACAGAGGCTATAACTTTGTAATTATGACGTAGATTAACCCATTTTATTCGATCTTTGAAGCGTCTGGCTGCAGCAAGGATCCGCCCAGTGGGTCTGGCAATAGTAAATGTTGGTCCCTTATACTATCCTCTGTGACATATTAAAAAACTAGCTTTGTTACTATTACTATTAACCAAGATCCTAGTATGTACAAAAAAAGAACAAACGAGACAGGAATGCATCAAAATTAACCAAGAAAACCTAGAAGGAGTTAAGGAATTCCGCTACCAAGGAAGTAAAATAACATGGAATGGGAGGAGCGAAAACGAAATTAAATCAAGAATTGCCCAAGCAAAAATGGGGTTTAATTCAAAACAAAAACTACTATGCTCCTCCTCAATCAGCTTAGAAAACAGGAAGTTGCTATTGAAGACATATGTATGGAGCATAGCCATGTACGGGTGTGAAACCTGGACAATTAGAGTAGCGGAGAGAAAGAGATTAGAGGCTTTCGAAATATGGTGCTACAGAAGAATGATGAATATCAAATGGATGGATAAAATTACAAATGAAGAAGTTCTTGGAAGAATCGGAGAAAGAAGAACCTTGTGGAAGAGTCTGAAGAAGAGAAGAGGTCAGATGATGGGGCACACACTGAGACATGGGGGACTGCTTAGGGATATCTTGGAGGGGAGGTGGGAAAGAAAGGGGGAAGGGGAAGACCCAGATTAGAATATTTCAACCAAATAATTGGGGATATGGGATGCCAGACATTTAGAGAGGTCAAACAGCTGGCGGGGGACAGAGTCGAGTGGAGACGGATTGTTGCATCAAACCAGTCTTAGAACTGTATACTCAATGATGATGATGATGTTACTATGACGTAGATTAACCCATTTTTTTACCTCTTCGCTAAGTGATATCTGCCAAAGCCCCCTGATCAAAGTTAGCTAATACCCACACGTTATAACCTACTATAGTACCTATCCATAGAAAAAATATTCGGCTTTATACTTTGACGTAGGTCTGGGGTCGCTGGGATCTTGGTCTATAAGTTTTTTTCTAATTTTCCTGGTTAAATCATTCTACTCACTGAGGAAGTCAAAATAAATTGAGGCAACGTCTAGCCCATTTAATAAAAACTCTGTGTTTTTAATGTTATCCAATTCTGTACTATTTCTGTTACAAATTCACCATGGATACGAATGATACAACATAATATAACTAGTCGGTTGTCAAATAGAATTTAAATCTAACAAACGGTCAGAGATTTATGAAAGAGTCTTTAACTTTGAATGTTTATACACAAATAATTGTTGAACAAAAGAATAATGTTACATACTCTAATAATTTCGATGTGAGGGAATTTTTCCCATCTTTAGATTGTTCCAAGGCTGATGATGACATATTTGAAAATGTCGAAACGTTCCTGGTAACAATAAAATAAAATAAAGAAAAATAAATGATAAAAATGTGTTTTTTTGTCAAAAAAGAATAAAACCAACACCTATTTAAATGAGAATTTGTATCCTCAAGAAGTTTGGTTATATATAGTTATATAAATAAATAAAAAATTCTCAAAAAACTAATCAAGAAATTAATAATAAAACTAATTTTTATAATTTCATTAGGTTAAAACGTATAAATAAAATTAAAATTGTACTATCATTTTTGATTAGATTTTACTGATAATAAAAAGAAACACAAAAAAGGCACTCATCGATCATTATTAGTATTATTTCTTTTTCTCTCTCTCTCTCTCTCTAATCTAATCTAATTCAAAAGATATAATAAAGCTAAATATATGCAGATTTCAATATAAAATTGGATTAAATCTCGTTAAATAAAAATGAATTGTTTTAAATAAAATGAGCACATCAAGGGGGCTATATTTCTTTTTATTTCGGATGAATAGTGTAGTGTATTTGTTGAAATATGATAGAGATAGAGTGGATTGAGAGGCTGTAGAAAGATTGGCCCGGGGTCGTTTGATGGCTGGCCATAAAATGGAATCCCTCCCCGGCCAAGAAAAAACTATACTATCTCCTCTTTATGATTATTAAATCTTTTGTTTTATTTGACTCGCAGGCAAGCAGCCTTTGCTTCATCTTTTATCATTTCCAATCTGATAGAGAGGACATTCCCCCTCCAACCCCCTTTAAAGGATTTATTTATTATATTTGGGAAATATTACTATCGACGAATATTCAGATCGCAAATAAAATCGCTAAACAAAGTTAAAAAACATCTCTCAATACGATATTCACTTTTGGATATTAAGCAAATAAATCCGATTGGGCCGAAACAGAGACATCTCTAATAGGGTCATTTCCCGGCCTTGTATATTTCGTAGGCAGTATATCTAGAGTATATATATATATATATTAAGGTGGGTTTGTCTGTACATTGCGTAGGAGATGTGATTTCTGACAATTTTTGTTTAAAAAAATTCCCTCAAAAAACCACCCAAAAAAGGTGAAAATTATATAAATTCTTGCCCTGGGAGCAAACTCAACCAAATTTTGTATACATAATCTCTGGGCCTCTAGAGAGCTAGAAATCCAAAAACTAACCACCCAAAATGGGGGGGGGGCCCAAAAATGAAAATTCTTGCTCTTGGACCAAGCTCAACCAAATTTTGTATACATAATCTGAGGGTCACTAGAAGGCTGAAAATGCAAAAACTGAGTGCGGGGGTGGAGTGATGGTGCGAGGGTGGGGTGACGTGGATTAGGGAATGGGGTGCTCGGGGTGGAAGGGGGATAGAGTGAGGGAGTAAGGCGGAGTAGGGGTGGAGCGGTGGAGGGGGGGGGGGCACGGAAAGTGCGGGGCGGTGTTGCAGGGTTGCTGGAGTGGGGGGTTCAGGTGAGGGTCCAGTGGCGTAGTGGGGTGGTACGGGGGTGGGGGTCCGAGGTGGATGGGGTGCAGGATGGAGTGTTGGGGTGGTGGTGTGGGGGCGGGGGTTGAGCACGTTTGCATGGTCCGGGGGTGGGGGTGCTGGGTGGGTTTCGGGGGGTGTGGTGGGTGGGAGTGGAGTGTGAGGGTGGGGTTTGTGGGTTGGGGTCCAGGGGGCGTGGCCCCTGGCTAGTAAGAGGGCCGCCGAAGGCGGGCCTTGCAGCTAGTATTTTAATAATTGTAGAATGTTTTTTTTTACAAATTAAACTCAACTATAGGGATTTAATATATTTTTTAACTTTATTTTTATTCTTTTCATTTTACACATTATTCATTATTACTATTATTATTGCATTATAAATAAATGTTTACTTTACCATACAGGGGTATGGTCAAGTATTGTAATCGTGCATGTAAAAGTGTTTTTTTTTGCTTCTTTTTTTCGAAATATCTCAAAAACGGCTAAAACTATTTAGATTAAAAAAATTGGGCTAACCCATGGCAATTCGGTCTACAAAAAAACTCTATTAAGTGAACATCGAAAAAATTATATTTATCGAGATAATAATTGTTTTGTGAAAATGTCTGTTAGTATCTACGTTAGTATGTGCGTTAGCAAATTTTTGTGGACGAGCTAGCTCGAAAAATAGGGTGAATATCAAAACCAAATTTCACGTAGTTTTGGTGCATTAAGATTAAGATCTGATTAGATTTTGGTGCATATCGACCCAAAATTAAGAGGAGTGTCCTCTCCAATGTAATTTTTAACAGGGGTGATTTCCCATTGCCTTATCCTGAAGAGATCCGCTTATAGCCGGTCAAATAATATTTGCAACGAGTCGGGTTTGATTAGTAGTTAGAAGGCATGCTCTATAACTACTCGACCATCCTGACCAAAAGATGCTTTATTGTAGACCGAAATGCCGTGAATTTGCTTAATATGTCTTAACAAAATAGTTTCTAGCGTTTTTGAGATATATCAAAAATACCAATAAAAATAAATATATAAATAAATAAATAAAACACTTTTTTCATTCACAATTTCAATTCTTTCCTATACCCCGTATGGTCAAATCAACTAGTTTTTAACCGACTTCAAAAAAGGAGGAGGTTCTCTATTCGACTGAATTTATTTTTTTGTTTTGTGTCTATGTTACCTCATATCTCCGCTAATTTTAAACCGATTTTGAAATTTTTTTGCATTGGGTTCAGTCTAGCTTGATTGGTCCCCGTTTTTTTCATTGGTATTAGACCTTTTTTGTTAGGTTTGTTCAGGCCTAACTTCTTTGTTTATTAACCGATTTCGATGATTCTTTTTTTATTGGAAAGGGGATATCTTAGGAATGGTGCCATATTAATTTGGTCAAGTTCTGATGAAATGATCAACGACAAAATAACGTAAATCTCCAATTCTTATGACCAAATAATCGAAATTATAATAAATAACATCTTTTATAAAAAATCTTAAAACATTCATTTAAAACCCTCAAACGTTTCGAGAGAATTTCTATATTTATGATTTGAATTTTATTATCATTTTCTGATTCATTCGCCCGACACTTTCTCTTACGAGATGCATGCAAGGTATTATATTAAGTCACTATTAATAACATCACTAAAAAGAGAAAAAGAAAAATAATTTTTAAGAAAAAATAAAATCGACTTCAAAAAAATTAAATGCAACAAATAAAATCCACTAAAAGGTATAAAATAATTATTATCTTATTTAGTTACAACTAAACGACGAAATATTAACATAAAATTACTTTTTGAAGTCGGTGCCAAACAAACTATACCTATAAGCGAGCGTACCCGCCAAACGTACTAAGTAAGATCCGTCGAGTGCGATTCATAAAATGTATATGTTTAGCACCGACCTCAAAACGTAATTGCATGTTAATATTTCGTCGTTTAGTTGTAACTAAATAAGTTAATAATTATTTTATACCTTTTAGTGTATTTTATTTGTTACATTTAATTTTTTTGAAGTCGGTTTTATTTTTTTCTTAAAAATTATATTTAAATCGTTTACAATATTATTTATTAAATGTTAATCGTAATAACTCTGTTTTTGAAAAAATAGAATATTTATTTTTTCTCTTATTTAAATTATGATATTAGTGTATAAATAAATAAATAAACATTAGTAAAATAAAGAACTTTCAAAAAAAGAATGTGCGAAATCTCACCTGGAAGACGCGTGGGAGTCATCGCTCTCACTTGAGAATCCAGACGCTGTGTCTTCTCTTGAAAGCGTCTTTTTCGCTTGCCGGGGTTCACACGCAACTTCCTTCCAATCGCACGGTCTGGGCCCAAGAGCGTGTGGCCTGGTAGTGGGGACTGGACTCTGAACCCTGCAATTATCAGTAGTTATTATACAAATGCCTAATATAGTAAAAAGGGAAATTTTATAACTATCGAAATGAACGATTTATTCGAATTCGATCAAACAAGTATGAACTTGTTTCAAATCTATACTGATAAATTAAAAGAATCGAACTAAAATACATTTATTAAAAAAACAACCTTTGAAGATATCTTTATATAGGATTGCTTTCTTTACGTATTCAAATAGAGCTTTGGAAAATACACTCGTGGACAAAATTAGCGGAACGTCGAATAAAATTCAGAAAAATATGCTTATTTTATTAATATATATATATATATATATATATATATATATTATTTTTAACGGACTTCAAAAAAAGGAGGTTCTCTATTCGACTGATTTTTTTCTTTTTTTTTTTTTTTTTGTGCCTATGTTACCTCATATCTCCGCCAATTGTGAACCGATTTTGAAAAAAAAATTGCATTGGGTTCAGTCTACCTTCCGATTGGTCCCATTTTTTTTTCGTGGTATATACCACTTTTAACCGACTTCAAAAAAGGAGGAGTTCTCTATTCGATTGAATTTTTTTTTTTTTTTTTTTTTGTGCCTATGTTACCTCATATCTCCTGCAATTGTCAACGATTTTGAAAATTTTTTGCATTGGATCCAGTCTAACTCGATTGGTCCCATTTTTTTCCGATTTTTTCATAGGTGTCAACCTTTTATTAGGTTTGTTTAGGTTTGTTTAGGCCTAACCTCTTTGTTTATGAACCGTTCGATCGTTCTTTTTTTATCCAAAGAGGGTGTCTTAGGGATGGTGTCATATTAATTTGGTCAAGTTCTGATGATATAATCACTATTAATAACATCACTAAAAGAGAAAAATAAAAATTTTTAAGAAAAAAATAAAAATCGACTTCAAAAAATTAAGTATACAATATAAAAATACACTAAAAGGTATAAAATAATTATTATCTTATTTAGTTACAACTAAACGACGAAATATTAACATGAAATTACTTTTTGAAGTTGGTGCCAAACATATACCTTTTATGAATCGCACTCGACGGATCTTACTTAGTACGTTTGGCGGTACGCTCGCTTATAGGTATAGTTTGTTTGGCACCGACTTTAAAAAGTAATTTCGTGTTAATACTTCGTCGTTTAGTTGTAACTAAATAAGATAATAATTATTTTATACCTTTTAGTGTATTTTTATATTTGTTGCATTTAATTTTTTGAAGTCGGTTTTTATTTTTTTCTTAAAAATTTTTTTGTTAGGTTTGTTCAGGACTAACTTCTTTGTTTAAGAAACGATTTAGATGATTCTTATTTTATTGGAAAGGGGGTATCTTAGGGATGGTGCAATATTAATTTGGTCAAGTTCTGATGATAGGATCACTATTAATAACATCACTAAAAAAGAAAAATAAAAATTTTTAAGAAAAATATAAAACCGACTTCAAAAAAATTAAATGCATACAAATAAAATACACTAAAAGGTATAAAATAATTATTATCTTATTTAGTTACAACTAAACGACGAAATATTAACATGAAATTACTTTTTTAAGTCGATGCCAAACATATACCTTCTATGAATCGCAATCGACGGATCTAGGTATAGTTTGTTTAGCACCGACTTAAAAAGTAATTTCATGTTAATATTTCGTAGTTTAGTTGTAACTAAATAAGATAATAATTATTTTATACCTTTTAGTGTATTTGTTTGTTGCATTTAATTTTTTTGAAGTCGGTTTATATGTCTTATCTGAAATTAAGTGATTTAATGTTTAACTGTATTTTTTTCTTTATAAAAAATTTAAATTATTTTAATAATTTGTATTCCCTCTCCTGGCTCTGATAACACATTTAACTCTCCTAGGCATGCTCATAATTGTGTTATCAATGAATTTTTGAGGTATTCGATACGCTTCCTCAAGAAGTGCATTTTTCAGTTCCTCTAGGTTAACAGGAGCTAGAGATCTCTTCTTCAATGGTCTTCCCAACATGTCCCAGACATGCTCAATAGGATTTAAATCTGGAGAGCGTGCAGGCCAATTCATTGTCGACAAATTCACTGCTGACAAATAGCGACAAACTTTCTGAGCTACGTGAGGGCGAGCGTTATCATGCATTAGAATAAATTGGTCGCCAATGTATGGTGCGAAAGGCATTCCATAATCTTCCAGAATGTCTGAAATATACCTTTCAGCATTCATTGACCCATTTTCCACGGTGTGTAATTCCGTACGTGCCCCCAAAGAAATGCCACCCCAAACCATATCAGAGCCGCCACCGAAAGCCGTCCGCGGAAGAATGTTCCATTGATGGTACCTCTGATTGCGACGTCTCCACACTCTCACCCTTCCATCCTCTGGCTTCAGACAAAATTTTGATTCGTCTGTGAACAAAACATGGCTCCAATCCATCTCAGACCAATTCTCATGGTTTTTTGCAAATTGTGGACACTCTACTCGATGACGTGTCTCTAAAAGGGGACCCTTGACCGGTCTTTGCGATAATAATCCAGCTTCGTTAAGTCTTCTTTTAACTGTCTTAACGACACTGTAACCTGTCTCACTTCTTTCAGTTGATTTCGAATGTCACTTCCGGTATGGGCACGATTTCTCAGAGCAGAGCTAACAATAAATCTATCGTCCCTAGTGGATGTAGCCCTTTTTCTAACTTGGCCTTCACGTCTCTTGTATTGCCCAATGTTGCGATAACGTTGTATAGTAGATTTCGATACACTAAGTATTTCGACCACTTCTTGGTATGTCCTTTTTGTTGTTTTCAATTAACGTAACATCTTTGGCGACCTCAACTTCGCTCAGGTCCGTCATTTTGCATTTAATGTCGAGTTTAATGTCTGATAAACCAATTTTAATAATAAATCAACTTTGTTCAAACAATGTTTAAAAAAATCATGTAATTCTAAGCGAAAAGCAATTTGATACAATGTACCTAGTAAAGATAAATTTCATAAAATTTAAATAAAATGTGAGATTTGAGGAAAAAATCAATATTTATGTGAGTTATTAAATAAAAATTAAGTTTAAAAATAATATTTTAACAAATTAATAAACAAATTAAATAAAAATTTTTAAGAAAAAATAAAAACCGACTTCAAAAATTAAGTGCAACAAATATAAAAATACACTAAAAGGTATAAAAATAATTATTATCTTATTTAGTTACAACTAAACGACGAAATATTAACACGAAATTACTTTTTAAAGTCGGTGCCAAACAAACTATACCTATAAGCGAGCGTACCCGCCAAACGTACTAAGTAAGATCCGTCGAGTGCGATTCATAAAAGGTATATGTTTGGCACCAACTTCAAAAAGTAATTTCGTGTTAATATTTCGTCGTTTAGTTGTAACTAAATAAGATAATAATTATTTTATACCTTTTAGTGTATTTTTATATTTGTTGCACTTAATTTTTTGAAGTCGGTTTTTATTTTTTTCTTAAAAATTTTTATTTTTCTCTTTAGTGATGTTATTAATAGTGATTATATCATCAGAACTTGACCAAATTAATATGACACCATCCCTAAGACACTCCCTTTCGGATAAAAAAAGAACCATCGAAATCGGTTCATAAACAAAGAGGTTAGGTCTAAACAAACCTAAACAAACCTAATAAAAAAGGTCTAATACCTATGAAAAAATCGAAAAAAAATGGGACCAATCGGAAGCTAGACTGGACCCAATGCAAAAAAAATTTTCAAAATCGGTTGACAATTGGCGGAGATATGAGGTAACATAGGCACAAAAAAAAAAAAAAAAAAAAAAATTCAATCGAATAGAGAACCTCCTCCTTTTTTGAAGTCGGTTAAAAATAAGAGTCGCTTTAAATCAAATTATAGCTTTTTTACTTTATCCAATGCGAAGCATGGGGAAAGTATTGTAATCGGTCTCGCGGTAAGCGTGACTTCAAAGGGTCCCCAGGTAAAGACTACGAAACACATGGTCTCAATTTAGGTCACAAATTGTAAGTATTCAATTAGATTGAGTTTTAGCACGTGACGGTTTTGACAAAAATTACATGGGATCTCGTCGAGAGGCCAAAAAGTGCCATTTTTTTTTTGGAAGTGCGTGTGGATGGATGTATGTATGTTATCGTTTTTTTGGCCACGATTTTTTCCACACCTTTGCACCGATTGAAATGAAATTGAAAACCTACAATTATTTAACAAAATGAAGCGCTGATTAGTTTTTGGTACATATCGGCACACAAACATTAGTACTTTATTTCAGTACTTTTTTAGTTTTTTCGAAATATCTTGAAAATGACTTAACCAATTTTGATGAAATTTAATATCCTAATCAAATACCTTGGGGACAACAAAAAAGGTTCAATAAAGTTTTTTATAAAAGTATATTTTAAAGTACTTTACTCTAGAGTAAGATAGTACTTTTTTAAATTCTTTAAAATTTATTCATTTGATCGTTTTAATATAGGACTCATTTAACCTAACTAAGTAAGAATGGTTAGGCTTCTCTGTGAAATGCTAAAAATTTGGGAGGAAAGTTTATAAGTAACCATAGCAACTGCGTTGATTTCTTATCCATTACCTTTGCTGAAGCCATAGAGGAATCGAAGCTTAAAATCAATAAATAACGATCGATTCTTATCTAATCACTAGAGGAATAACCTTATTGGATTCCATTTTTAAAAAAGACTAAATTTTTTTTGATAAACAGCTCAAGCTGGTTATTCATCGACTATTAAATGAGAATCGATCATTATTTTTGAATTAAAGTCAAAATAAACTGCAAATTGCAAGTGATATCTGATTAATAATAAAGGAATAGACATATTAATATTTCAAATGAATTTGGATAAAGTTTAGCAACGATCCGTTGCTGTTTATTTTTTGTTGTTCCGCTAATTTTGACCATGAGTGTATATGGTAGCTATACAATAATTAATAGCAATTGTGGTGTTGGTTCATGGTGAAACATCTTTAATAAAGATAAAAAAGTAAATAAATATTATATGAAATATTGATTTACTATGAGCTAGGTTTTCTAGGTCACTTGTTTCACATTAAAAATTAAAAAAAAAAAAGAGCTAAATTTTTTTCAATACCTATATATATTTCGGGCATTGAACCCATCTTCAGGAAAATATATAGGAATATATAACTGAAGTTATCTATTTTATTTTTTTAATTTTTAATGTGAAACAAGTGACTTTGACAACCTAACTCTATAGTAAATGAATATTTCATATAATATTTATTTGCTTTTATCTTTATACCTATACGAGTTATAAATGCAAATATAATCTTATTTTATTTGCTACTTTAGATTATAAAGTTATATGAAATTAAAGAAAACTTTTACTAGGAGAATATATCTTACATATTATACGGAAATTATATTAGTAATAATATGATTTATTGCATTTTTTATTATTTATGAAGATGTATAAAAATTAAAAAATAAAATTATTTTATTAATTTTTATTATAATTCAATAAGGGTCCGTCCATAAATTATGTCATACGAATTTCAAGATTTTTAGCCCCACCCCCTTGTGTCAGATTCTGTCACATTTTCATTGAACCACCCCTGTAATGTGACGTTCATAATATCACTTTTATCTATATATAATTATACATATATAAAATTAAGGTTTTGTCTGTACATTGCTCCAAATCGCATCAAATTTTGGATATACACGTTTCAGTCAAAGTGAGTGGTGAACCGCGACCTAATATCGTAAACACCTACTTCCACTTCCACTTTCATTTCCAAGTAGAAGATAATAGATGAAAGTGCATTATCTAATGAATTCCAAAATAATTCCACATAATTCCAAAGACGTGTACACCTAATTCCAATCGCAAATAAAAACATAAAATTAAATAAGATTTCTTTCCAAGTTATATAAAATAGAAAACGACTTCAACCACTTTATTTGTAAACACACCTGTAATGTTATGATTTAGACACCTGTTAATTAAAAACAAAAAAAATCCTAATTTTAATATAATATATGAATATTTGTTATAACCTATTAATGGGTTTTAAAATTAAAAAACCAATTAATAAATAAAAGATAATTGAAAAAAATGTAAACGAACTTTTTTATTGAGATTTTCATCTATCAATAATTACTTTAATTAAGAAAAGACCAATTAATATTAAATTTGTCGAGGTCCAGACCTAGCCAGATCGTTTTCTCATTCTCAAAATTGAGTTGGTTTCATCAAAATCGGTAGAGCCGTTTTCAAAATAGAACTAAGATACAAATATATAAACAAATATATAAACAAACATATATACAAATTTTGCTCGTTTAATAAAAGTAGATAAGATAAATAAATATGTTTTATATTTTTATGGAATATTGAAAAATTTTAGTTTTTAATAATCATAATATGACTAAATCACTTTTACAAATGAAAGCTTTGTATCGTCTATAGTAGCCGGGAACCCCCCGGTCGATATATATAATAATCGATTTTCGGAAAGTCTAGAATTAATTTACAATAGCGATTCTGTCAACACTAGGAAGTATAAATTATTTTTGCTTATTCATTGTACTTAGTCATTTTTACTTTTTATGGCATCTACCCACCTACAAGAAGAAATAAAAATAGTTTCTTTATGAAATCATAAGCCGATAACAATTTTAGTTTTAAGTGTATTTTATGAGGGATTAACACGAAACGGGGTGGGAAACAGAACATACAACCAAGTTGGAATGAATTATCACAATGCGGATTAATTTAAATCTTATATTTTAAACTTAACCTATTTCTTTGAAAATAAGCTGACGTGTTCTGATGTGGCCATCCACTTGACTTTACCATACAACCTGGCTCCCTCACTTATATTTAATAAAATTATTTATAATCATGTAAGGGAAGGGGTTAGTTTTTGCATTTTTAGAATCCTGAGGGCCCACTGATTATGTATACAAAATTTGGTTGAGTTTAGTACAAGAACCTAGATTTTCATTTTTTGACCATCCACCTCCCCCCCCTCACTCATTTGTGGTGGTTAGTTTTTGCAATTTTAGACTTCTGGGCTCCCAATGATTATGTATACAAAATTTGGATGAGTTTGCTCAAATGGCCTAGATTTTTAATTTTTAACCCCCTCCACCTCCCTAATTTTGGAACCGAGTAGAAGGAAAGAAGACCTTTTTTATTAGGTTTGTTTAGACCTAACCTCTTTGCTTATGAACCGATTTCGATGGTTCTTTTCTTATCCGAAAGGGGGTGTCTTAGGGATGGTGTCGTATTAATTTGGTCAAGTTCTGATGATATGATCACTATTAATAACATCACTAAAAAGAGAAAAATAAAAATAATGTTTAAGAAAAAAATAAAAACCGACTTCAAAAAATTAAATGCAACAAAAATATACACTAAAAGGTATAAAATAATTATTATCTTATTTAGTTACAACTAAACGACGAAATATTAACATGAAATTACTTTTTGAAGTTGGTGCCAAACATATACCTTTTATGAATCGCCTCGACGGATCTTATTGTACGTTTGGCGGGTACTCTCGCTTATAGGTATAGTTTGTTTGGTACCGACTTCAAAAAGTAATTTTATGTTAATATTTCGTCGTTTAGTTGTAACTAAATAAGATAATAATTATTTTATACCTTTTAGTGTATTTTATTTGTTGCATTTAATTTTTTGAAGTCGGGTTTTTATTTTTTTCTTAAAAATTATTGGGGTTCCGTCCAATGATCGTACGGGATCCTATTATTGACGCCACATTGTCTGCTCTCATAAAGTAATTTAATAGATTAAAGTTTTGTAACATATGTACGGTATTTGCGAGCCTGGCTCTGACTTGGTCCGCTTATTTAATATGATGTTAATGAAATTTTAAGACATTGTGATGATAAAGGCGAAAAATAAATAAAATTATTTATTTCAATTTCAAATCTACATACAATAATAATAGGGTAAATAGTAAAAAAAAACTTGAAATTTATAAGTTATATTATATTTATCAAATTAACTAAATTTTGAGAAGTTTACTAAATTTAAATTCGAGCTAAAAAGTGGAAAATCCGCCTGTCTCCCGGGCGTAAGTAATACAATGGCAGCTCTATAAGCATAACTGCCACCATTAGCTTATACCATCCCAATTTATTTGCACAATTTGAAGAAAGTGAACCAATTTTTGAAAAAAATATTTTCTGATTTTATTCAAATTTGTATATTTTCGTTATTTATTTATTTATTAAAAATGTTGTATCTGAAGAGGGCATCTATAGGGGCCTTTAATGTACAATTTTAGACCATTTAAATTATAAAATAAAGACTGAAACATAATCTAAATAAAAAAAAGGATGAAAAATAATCTTACAATATACCCAAGGGTATATCCAATAATGAAATTGCAAAAGGACAAATTAGTATATAAGGGTAGAAATAATATTTATTCATTTTTAGTTTTTATATAAAATTTTTATTTAAATATAAATTATTAATTAAATAACTTGATAATAAATTCTTTTAAAATAGGTTAGTCTATATATAAATTATTTAGCAAATTTTAAACAGTAAAAATAAATTAAAATTAGAATTTACATAGAAATTGAGAATTAATGCATTGCTTTAGGTGAACGTTTAAGAATTATTAAATAATCTCTTTGTTTCAGAGGAAAAATAAATAATAATATAAAATTTTACTTAAAACATATCATTACTTGAAACTTACACAAAACGAACAGAACAGCAGGAATTGGAGAAATAATCACAAAAAAGAATGGAAGAAGGAAAAGGAGGAGATTGAGTCTGAACAAGTCATTCTTTCTACACACTTCATTCTACACATTCAGTCGAGTGAGATCATTCTACACTTAACATTGGATGCGAGAGATTCTTTCTACACACCTCATTCTATACACATCATTCTAGAGAGATCATTCTAGACAGAGCTTTCACATTCCAAACTTATCCACTCAAAATTCTCAATCTATCCATCCTTCTACTTCGCACATACTTCTATCGCAATATTTCCTATATTCCACGCGATATATAAATATATCTGAATTGGAGCCCACTTGTTCCGGGAAGAAAACCCGACGTGGCCTTTGGAATCCATTAAAGACCGGCTATTTCTACTAGACACCTAGAATTCCTTTTTAAGCGCGCCTACATATCAAATAATTGGTGCCGGAGCTATAATTCGGTGTCTAAGGGGACGGCAGGAAGACAGGACCATTCCAGGGAAAAGGAATTATTACCAAAGGAGGAAATTGCTACAGGGAGAAGATCCAGAGGCGATTCTAACCATTCAGCCCATCAAGAAGTGTAACAAATCTTCAAACAATAATTTCTCTAATAATCCATCCTATTTCTGTTCGATTCAAATAATGATAAAAACAAATTCACATTATTAAAATTTAAATAACTCTAATAAAAAATCTTTATTATCGTTGAAAACCTCACATCCCTCCTTTTAATATTATTTTATTTTTTTATTATTCTTAATCAATTTTTTTTATTAATTTTTACACTAAAATCAGTAACGTAACTCACAGTAAACCACATCAATTTCAGAAAAAGCACTTAGGGCCGGTTGCATGTCGCAAAGTAAATGCTTTTTACCACTAACCAAGGTAGATGGTAAATGGAGTGACTGGGATGGCCAATCAGATGACAGGCACTGAAAGTTCATGCAACCGGCCCTAAGAGAGACTACCCTGAGATACGCCCGCCACTCAAGAAGTAGTATTTAAGTAAACCATTGCTATAAGAGCAAACCCACGTCACCTCACATCCAAGCCTCATATCCATTTTCAAAAACCAACATCCATTATCATATTAACCACTGCAATCTAAATAAAAAAAGGGCTGAAAATTACCTGAATAAAAATAAAACCCGAAAAATAACCTAAATAAAAAAAAGGCTGAAAAACCCTAAATAAAAAAGGTCTGAAAATTAATCTAAACAGAAAAAAGGACTGAAAAATTAACTGAATAAAAAAAAACTGAAAAATAACCTAAATAAAATAAAGCCTCAAAAAGGATTAATAGAAAAAAAAACAAAGAAACGTTAATATTTTAGTGCTAAAAATGACGAGGGGGTTTCAGAAAGTGCAAGTGATGCAATCTATCTAGAATGGAAGTTTTTCTGCCCCCAAGGGACTCTCCTCCTCGCAAGGATGCCTCCTGCTCCTCTCTATGGGCACCCATGTGCATCAATTATGCACTAGTATACGCCAAGGGACGCCTACGCAATCCAGCACAATAGGCCCATTTTACAATCCAATCCATTATTCAATTATTTTTCCCCAATACACTTTAATTTACAATCACACTTGGATATTTCAAACTATTCTATCTAATCAAATTCAAAATAAAATTTTATTACATTTTAGAATTAGATGAAGTGATGGAAAGGCAGCTCAAGAATATCTAATAAAAACCAACATTCCGAGTAAAACAATTTATTAAAACATCATTTTAATTCTCTTAAAAACCATACCCTCTTTTTTCAGAGTTTAAAAGGGTCAACGAAAGAGCCCCCGTGTATATTAATCATATTTTTAATTCCGATCATTTAGTTCAAAACTTTATCCATAGCGATGCCTTGATGAAGGCCGGAGCGAGTCAAAACGTTGTCAAAAAATAAATTTTATTTTATTATGACTGCAAATAAAAAATCGAGCTTTTTACCTCACTCGGTCCGTCAGGTATTATATTTACCTATATGTATGTACGTATATATATAATTCGTTCATGAAGTGGTCAGATTTTATTATTACAACAAAAATTTGTACCGATCGGCTATTTCAAACCATGTGAAATAACCGGATAATTAAAAAAAAACTGATAATGAAGGTCAAACGTTTGAAACTATAACTTTAGTCTGTAACAAATAAATTATATTCTACATTAATCAATAGAAATTTATAAAAATAATTTCTTTGAAAATAAAATAAATATAAAGCAAATTACCTAGCTATCTAAAATATTGCATGCTTTATGTTTATTTCCTTTTTAAAGCAATCTTGTAGTAAATTTTATAAGCTTTTATTTTTCTATGATTAACTTTTCTCTACGACCCACCGATTTTGAGATATAAGCAAAAAACTAAAAAAAAAAAACGGGATATTTCCACCCCCTTTCCACCCCTAAGCCCGGTAGCTAGGACTGGGTACTTTTAGTATTTTTACCTCCTAACTAGCCCAAAAACATTCTATAAGAAAAAATTATCTCCTCTTCAATGTTTTCTATAACCCATTCCTTGACTGGACTAGAGGGAGAATTTCTTCGGAGACGTTTTGAGATTCTGTTAATTAAACGCTATGCGGCAAAGGTTAAATTTGAGATAGGGGCTTGAAACTTGGGGGATATTTTTTATTTATTCATTTCGAACCTCTGGGAGGATGAAAATTCGAAAATACCCAAAATAAGGATCACCCTAATATATAGGTACCTATATATTATATAGGTACCTATATATTTATATAGGTAGGTATATCAAATATAAATATGTCTAAATAGTTTTCTAATTAATATATTAAAGAGAGTTGTTTTTGATTATGCTGGATCATACCTAGATGGATCACATTTTTTTTATTCTCTCTTGGTCCAGATTTAAGACTCAGCTGACTCCAATAGCCTCAACTAGCAGTAGTCTAACGATATACAGGGTGGTGACTTGGCCGACGCAGCATAGCGATTACAATGTTAATTTTTGAATGTGCATTTATTTGCTCCCCTAATTATTTTAGAGTTAAAGTTCTTATAGGTTTTTTGTAGAAAAAAATACTGAATCCGAACATATTTTTGTTTTCAAATTTTGAAATTTCAGAAGCGTAATAATCAACATTATAAATCAATTCTCATCTAACAAAAATCGCACTTTTTATCCTCTGGGCGAGACCCCATGTAATTTTTGGCAAAACAGTCAAGTGCTAAAATTCAAACTACATGGATACCCCAATTTGTGACTTTGTTTGAGACCATGGATGGGTTCCGTAATCTTTACCTGAGGACCCTTTGAAGTCGCGCTTGGCGCGAGACCGATTCCAATACTATATCTGCTTGGCATTGGATAAATAAAAATAAAGTAAAAAAAAGCCAGAAAATAGAAAAAAGACAATAATATTCGAAATTTTTAAATAAAATTCTTTCATCCATTCTGTTTAAATAATACATTTTTAAAGTTGAAAGAATTTTAAGGTTAAATAAAACCGAGAATAAAACTATTGCCTATACTAAATAAAGTGAAATATAATATAAATTATCTTTTTATGTTTAGCTCCTTCGTATTAATGATAGAAAATTTTTTACTTTTAAATTATGAATCAGACAAAATCTGATATAATTATCTTTTAGAATTTTAATTCTGCTCAGTTTTTTGTATTCTAATTATGCTCTAAAATAATCACTAAAGACATCACTATTAAACGTCAAATAGAAACAACAAATGAAAATGCCTTGTTTGTTTTAAAAATTTCATGGCCTCAGTGATTTTTGTAAAAATACAATTATTTATAATGTTGATTATTACGGATCTGAAATTTCAAAATTTGAAAACAAAAATATTTTCGGATTCAGTATTTTTTCTCTACAAAAAACCTATAAGAACTTTAACTCTAAAATAATTAGGGGAGCAAATAAATGCACATTCAAAAATTAACATTGTAATCGCTATGCTGCGTCGGCCAAGTCACCACCCTGTATATATATATCTTGTTTAAAAACGTGATCAAAAACAACTCTCTTTGATATATTAATTATTCTTTAATATATTAAATAGAAAACTATTTAAATTCATTATTTGTTACACAGAAATATATAAATTCAGATATTATTATTACTTAATATCTGACAAAAATCACCTGCATTCGATTCGCGATTAAATCAAATATAGGAAACTCATGATTTAAAAATATGTCCATATAAAATTATTATTTATTTTTTTGAGACTATAGTTTCAAAGGTTTGTCCTTCATCATCAGTCTTTTTAATTAGAAATATTTGATCAAATACTAGATTGGACTTGGGTAAGTAAATTCGTTTTGTTGTAGTAAGCAGGTCACTGAACAGACGAATTTACCCAAGTCCAATCTGGTAGGTATTTGATCCTAAGAGATAATTAAAAAAGTGTTTATTTTCATCAAGCAGAGTGCAATCTCATTTTTTATTTTTTAAAATTTTTTTCAAATTCCATTGATAAAGGGAGAAATTCTCCCGAAACGTCGGAGATTGTAATAAACCTTTGAAAATTGTTTTTTATAAAAGATGTGTATTTATTTATATACATATATGTATATGTTAATTTGCATCAAGCAGAAGACAACCTCAATGATTTGTTCTTAAGAACAAGAATATAAGCTTTAAGAGTTACACATCTAATACTTGTATTGTGTCATCATTTAATCAATTGGTTTGGAAATAATAAATTAAGTACCTGGAGGCACCGAGCGATGCTCGGTAACTTCTTCCTTCAGTTAAAAGCTTTATTTTAATATTATTTTTAATTTAAAATTATGATAAAAAGGTCGATTTTTATTTGAGAGCCGTTTTCAAATTAAAAAAATACAAAAATATATAATAGTCGCCCAATGTAGCCCCCCCCACCTCCACCCCGCTCGACCCCACCCCCGAAGCCTCTCCCTACCCCCGCATTCCCCACCACTGCGCCCCACCTTCTGCACCTGTTTTGATTCAACCATATGATTCATTTTTATTCATCCAATTAATAAATAAAACCTATCAAAATATGTTGTTTTTTCAGAAAATTGAGACCTGCTTATGCGAAATATATTTTTAAATAAATTCTTGATTATTTTTTATTCTATTAAATAAATAAAGTTCTTTATAAAAACAATTATAAAACGTTTATTAATATTTCTAATGTTTAGGGAGAACAAAATCCACAATCACAATACTTCTTCAAGGCCTTTTAGAACAATGAAACAAACAACCCATTGTCTGCCTGGGTATAAAAGGAAAAGGAAACCTTTTTAAAACCCTAAGAATGGGATTTGTCTACCTGAGAATAATTAATTTGATTACGACAAAACCCATCAAAAACAATTTTGTCGATAGATGAGACCGTGGCAGAACGAATTGTCACCCCAAAAACCCCCTAACAGGTGAATTTCATCAAAATCGGTAAAGACGTTTTCAAAATAGAACTAAGATACAAATATATAAACAAACAAACAAATATATATACAAAAAAACAAATAAATATACAATTTTTGCTCGTTTAATAAGAGTAGATAGATAAATATACATACAAGGAGGTTGCAATCAGTAATAGGCAGGCGCCTTGTTTTGTTGTATGTCTATGAGTGTACTATATGTCCACGTGACTCACTCATCCACTCACTCATACTCGCTTAGCCAAAAGAGAGCAAAGGGTGCGAGGAATGAGAATGAATGATTCATTCGAACCGAAACCCTCTCGGTCTCTTGTCTCCAGCTGAGCCTTCAAGTCAATATATATTCAAATGCAGTGTAATTGCACTGATTCAATGTAAATAACTTGACGTATATGTCATCCAAATGGGGCTGGACAACGGACATTTGGTCACGCATGTCCATTTGTCCAGACACTCTCTCTTTCTCTCGTTCTGGAATGTTCAAAACACCGTGAAATTAATTTATCAAATCAAATCCATTAGGTACTTTTTTTTAATTTTTATTTTACCATACTTACAGATAATGGTTAAGTATTTTAATAGTGTATGAAATCAACTGGTGTGTTCATCACACATTCTCACTTATTTGAAATTGTTAAAAGGTATAAAAGGTGTGGATAGCGGAATATCACAATGATAGGTAATTTTATAGATAAAATATATAAAGCGTTTTATTGAGGTTGCACATTATTACAATAAATAGAATAGTAGATGAGGAAAAAGAAATATATAGCATGTTACATGGACTCGAGTACGAAATGAAGTGAGTAATAAATTAAGTTAAGTCAACACCGGAGTGGCGCTGATGTCATATCGGAGGTGGCAATATTATACATATATTTTAACAGAAATCATCGCGACACTCCTGATTTACACCCCTTCCTTTATTTCAATCTGATTAAAATTTATACACAACTAATAATTCATGACACTTGATAAGTACATCAATTTTAAACAAAACCGTTAGTGCCGTTTTTGAGAGAGAGAAAAAAAATCTTTCATGTAAATATTAACTTCCGGTAAGTTTGCTGTACTCCTTCTAGCCTATATTGAGCTCGAGTTTCGAATTTCGTAGCTCTTAGACGTATGGTTGCGAAACCTCAGGGGAGTACATACATACGTATGCATTGACCAATAGTGATGAGCAAACCAAGACCTAGACCAAGACTGCAAGACCAAGCTCATCATTAATTAATATAGGCAGAGGGTGTGTTTGTAATGTCTTCTATAGGGTGTTTAGAAAGTCCTGATCACTTTTAAGAAAAATATTATTATTATTTTGATTTTGAGTATTAATATTACGGATGATCAAAGCAAGACCAAGACCAAGACCAAGACCAATTTTGCTCATCACTATTGACCAATGGATTTTTGGATCCTTTTTGACCTCTGGGACAATAATATCTGGTTTTATGTCTTAAATCCGATTTCAAACAATTAATGGTATCGATTCCTTCCAACTAGAAATTACGAAATTAAATTAACGTTTGTCGTCTCTAAGATACAAGCTCTCAAATAGTCAGGATCCAGGCAGGCGATTGCAATACTTCACATTACTATACTCTATAGAATATAAATGTGAAAGTAAAAAGTGGACTATTAGTTGTTAAAATAGTTGTAAATAAAATATTTTATAATTAATTAAGAAATTTTTTTTTTTTGAACCAATTATTTTACATGAATTAATGTATAGATTGTATTTGAGCTTCGACTTCGGAGATTACTTCTCCACCATCGAGTGTCCTTTATCATCTTTTTAGTCCTTCTTTTTTAATAAAAAGAAAAAACTAATTAAATAATAAAACCTCTTTTCCGATAATTATTCCAATTCCATATTATTTTTCTTCTCAATTAAGAAATTAAATTTGTAGTTGAATAAATAATTAACTCTTTAATTACTAATAGTGGGTTTTAAAATTAATTAAACAATTAAATCATTTAAAATTGTTAGAAAAATATATATTTGTTTGTTTATTCCTTTATCATTACAACGTTTGAAAAAATGAATATAACCATTCAAAACAATGTATTTTTTGTATTAATGAATTGAAAATTCTGTAGCTCAAAATCTAATTAGTTACGGATTCTATTCCCAGCCTTTTAATTTTATAAACCTATACCTGTATTTATTATGCTTTGAAACATGTCAAGAACAACGAGGCAGATATAATATATAATAATAATAGTGCTGCGTTTAAATACCCATTTTGGATTATAGGCGTAGAAGAGGGAAATTAATTTCGCAAGGTGAAGGGAATTTGATTTCTAAAGGGTATCCAATTAATAATGAATGTATTCGGAGAGGGGTATACAAAAGAGGTCTCTCTCTGGTGGGCTTTGACACTCCCGAGGAAGACGTGATGTCCACGCCAAAGCACTTCACATTTGATTTAGGAGTACTCGAGAGCCCTTCTTATAGTAAGAGGCTCAGAGGGCCAGGCCGAATTGAAATCAGAATTTAATACGAAAACACCTGTCAAGCCAACAACACATCCTCCCTTTCTTATATAAGAGGCATTTAAGAAAATTAAAAGAAAAAAATGGGATAATTATTATAATTTTAGAATTTAATTGTTACGTTATCATAAAGAAAAAGTGAAAACGTGGGGAAAAATTATGATAAGACGTACTTTAATTAGTCTTACAAAATACTTGAGATATCTAATTTGTTCTTATTTCTCGTTGATAAGAATATAATGAAGGAATCTGTTAAATATTCCCCTTTTATTTGAAAAATAGAATTATTTATAATATGTATTTTATTTCAATTGTACCTGAGGAAACTAGCGTTGCTAGGTAATTTTTTGCTTTAGTTAAAATAAATTTAGATATAATTAATATTAGGTATAATTGAAAGTAATGGAAGGCAGCCCAGGGGTAGTGAGGAAAGAAAAAATTAACATATATCCAAATAAGGTTTAATTTATTGGATTATATTACAGGGTGGCGCAGATGGATCGGGTGGTTTTAAAATACTTGTCAAACCTATATATTTAAAATACTTGTCAAACTGTTTATTTATAAAAATAATTGCTTTGAAAATAAAATAAATATAAAGAAAATTACCTAGCTATCTAAAGTATTGCATGCTTTATGTGTATTTCCTTTTTAAAGCAATCTTGTAGTAAATTTTATAAGTTTTTATTTTTCTAAGATTAACTTATTCTCTACGACCCACCGATTTTGAGATATAAGCAAAAAACTAAAAAAAAAACAAAAAAAAAAAAAACGGGTTATTTCCACCCCCTTTCCACCCCTAAGCCCGGTAGCTAGGACTTGAGACTTTTAGTATTTTTACCTCCTAACTAGCCCAAACACATTCTATAAGAAAAAAATTATCTCCTCTTCAATGTTTTCTATAACCCATTCGTTGACTGAACTCAAAGGGAAAATTTCTTCGGAGACGTTTTGAGATTCTGTTAATTAAACGCTATGCGGCAAAGGTTAAATTTGAGATAGGGGCTTGAAATTTGGGGGGATATTTTTTATTTATTCATTTCGAACCTCTGGGAGGATGAAAATTCGAAAATACCCAAAATAAGGATCACCCTAATATATACCTATAATACAGAGTGGCGCAGATGGATCGGGTGATTTTAAAATACTTGTCAAACTGTCAATTTTAAAGGTATTGGATTGAAATAAAGTGCAAAACGTGTAGTTACAATGGAAGTTTATTAACAAAAAATTAGTAAAGTTAGTTTTTAAAAATTACATCCATCAAATGCCCTCCTTCTCGAGCGACGCATTCTTGGAGTCGGTCCTTAACGTCCCGCATTGCCCGCTCAAGCACATCACCAGGAATTAATGTGATTTCGTTGTGAATTGCTGCCTTCAACTCCTGAATGGTCCGGGGTTTGTTCATGTACACCCTTGCTTTTAAATAGCCCCATAAGAAGAAGTCACATACCGTGAGGTCCGGTGAGCGAGGGGGCCAATGGAGATCTCCATTACGGGAAATCAAACGGCCAGGGAACAGAGCGCGTACAGCTTGCATTGATATCCTAGCGGTATGTGCAGTTGCCCCGTCTTGTTGGAACCACATATTGTCCATGTCGTAATTGTTCTCTTCAAGTTGTGGGAGAAGGAATTCTTCAATCATGTTCACATAACGCTACGAATTAGCAGTAATGCGTCGCTCGAGAAGGAGGGCATTTGATGGATGTAATTTTTAAAAACTAACTTTACTAATTTTTTGTTAATAAACTTCCATTGTAACTACACGTTTTGCACTTTATTTCAATCCAATACCTTTAAAATTGACAGTTTGACAAGTATTTTAAAACCACCCGACACAGTTTGACAAGTATTTTAAAACCACCCGATCCATCTGCGCCACCCTGCATTATCCTTTCCTTTCAAACCGACGTCTCGGAGGATTCTTCCCTCCTTCTTCTTCAGGGTTTCAAGGAGTCAAGAAGGAGGGAAGAATCCTCCGAAACATCGGTTTGAAAGGAAAGGATAATAATATAATCCAATAAATTACACCTTATTTGGATATGTGTTAATTTTTCTTTCCTCACTACCCCTGGGCTGCCTTCCATTACTTTCAATTAAAAGTTCTACCAGTCCGTCTCTCTCAGAGAAAATTTCGTTGCAAATAAATATTAGGTATTTTTTTAATTTTAAATTTAGTTAAAAAAGTCGATCTATATTTTAAGTCAGAATTAAATAAAATTTAAATATTATAAAATTTAATTTGATTTTTGTTAACGTGCTCTGTGCACAAAGTTTTGAACTAAATTGCATTTAAAAATAATTAATATATTTGGAGAACGCTTTTAAACGCTATAGAACAGGGGTCCCCAAACTACGTCCCGCGGGCCAAATCCAGCCCTTGATACTTTTCCATCCGGCCCGCGCCTACCAGAATTAATTAACAAATATCTATATGAAAATCGCTACCCTGCTCTAAATATTTGAATGCTGTGGCTACGAATTTTCATATATTGATAATTTTAATTTTTGTTACGGAATCCTGAATAATACTGCTATCGATCACAAAACAGAAAATAACTAAGAGTATTATACTTTTTGAGAAAAAAATATTTTTGGATGAGTGGTTCTAATTTTATGAATGAAAACTGCAATTTTTTCAACCCCCATTGCGGCACAGGTTACTGCTGTCCAATTAAGATGAATGATGGCCAATCTCGTTTTTTAGCCAATTGTTAACAATTATGGGGGGGTCAGTACAAAAATTTGAAGAGATGTTTCTTGTTATCAATTTCCAATGAACATGACTAATTTTGGTAAAATTGCATATTTTGACGATCGATTGTGGACTTTTTTCATATTTTGCTTATAACCCGAAAATCATGCGCCCTACAAAAAAGTTTACTCTTATCAAAATGAAAGAGCATAACATTATGCGTCGAATAATTTAATTATAAGTTAAAATTGCTTCAGCCGTTTAGCCACAATCGATCGTCAAAATATGCAATTTTTACCAAAGTGAATTATGTTCATTAGGTGATAACAAGAAACATCTCTTCAAATTTTTGCGGCACTGACCCCCCCATAATTGTTAACAATTGGCTAAAAAACGAGATTGGCCATCATTCATCTTAATTGGACAACGGTAACCTGTGCCGCAATGGGGTTGAAAAAATTGCAGTTTTTCATTCATAAAATTAGAACCACTCATCCCAAAAATATTTTTTTCTCAAAAAGTATAATACTCTTAGTTATTTTCTGTTTTGTGATCGATAGCAGTATTATTCAGGATTCCGTAACAAAAATTAAAATTATAATATATGAAAATTCGTAGCCACAGCATTCAAATATTTAGAGCAGGGTAGCGATTTTCACGGTTTTCAAAAAAATGCCCATAACTCTAAGGTGACCAACTATACTCATTTACTGAGTTTTGTACTCTTTTTTCGCAAACCGTACTCTTTTCAAATCCTGTACTCTGAAAGTACTCATTTGTATAATTTTATACTCATTTGTATTTCTAAAACATTTTTTTAGATTATCATAAAATTACTCTACAAATTGAAGGAGATAAAATTTCAGCAGCAGAAGTTTGTATTATTTTAAACGATTTCATACTGCAATGTAAATCAAGATTTAATGATGGATTTTTACCACTAATTCTAAAGAATAAACTGACCGTTTTGGAAGATTCCAATCCCGGAATAAAAAATGAATTTTTCAAAGAAGTTAAAATTTTTTATTAAATTTGCTATGAATATATCGAAGAATGGATAGTGAACTTTAGAGCATTAATGGACCCTTCTAAATAGTAAAATTGAATGGAAAGAAGTTTCTTCAGCAGTCGAATTTGTAATGAAGGAAGTAAAAGATATTGTTATTAATGACAATTTTCTCTTTGAAGAAATTCGAAGAGTAAATTTCTATTTAAATGAAGAAAAATTGAAGAAATGGAACGATGAGAAAATAGAACTTGACAAAAGATGGGTAGAAATCTTTGGGCATTTTAGAGTAGAACATATCCCACATGAAAATTAAAAAATTTTAATAGAAATTTCCTTATGTTGTCCAGGCACTAATGCTGCTGTTGAAAGGGTATTTTCACTAGGGAATGATTATTGGAACAGTGAGAAGTCGCAACTTTCTGTAAAAACATTATCTGCCGTCTTAACAGTCAAATTTAATATGCAAAATGAAAGTTGTTCGGATGTGGCTACATTATTAGACGAACATCCTCATTTAGCAAAAAAAATCCACTCCGAAATAAAATAAGTTTTTAAAAGAAAATAAAGTTTTTATCTAATTAAGTAATGGAGAGGGATTCAGCCAATGGGTAGCCTCTGCTGAATAAAAACTCCCAATTATGGAAAACGTTTCGGCTTTAATTAAATAATGCCATCATCAGTTCCTAAGAGTTGATGAGTCTTTGAAGACGAGCGCCATATTTGTGTATAAGGTGTCCGAGCATGATGATATTCCTCAATGGTTATAAAGTTGATACAATTTTGATGGCTGCATATGTATTGGGAGTTTTTATTCAGCAGAGGCTACCCATTGGCTGAATCCCTCTCCATTACTTAATTATATACATATACAGCCATCAAAATTGTATCAACTTTATAACCATTGAGGAATATCATCATAAAGTTTTTATCGTTTTTTCTTCTTTTTTTTCACCTATGAAATACTTGCAAAGTGTACTCTTTTTCAACAAAAAATAGTTGGTCACCTTAATAACTCGAAAACTAAGAGTTTTATTTAAAAAAAAAAAAATTTATTTTGGACAATCCCGAACCCACCTATCTCGTATTCACGTTTGATCCTTGACTTTTGGGACACCCTGTATATCTATGTATCCCAAATACTTACTAGTTAATAAAAATACTGTGATAAACATAAAATTCATTTTGCTTTGAGTTCAGAGATGTCCAGAATTCGGGAAAATCAACTGAAACAAAAAAAAAAAAAAGAAAGAAAAATAATAATTTAAAAAATAATATAATAAAACTAATAATTACAGTTTGGTTTCCTCTATTTCAATCAGTCAATCATATTTAAAGGGTTTTTAGAATTTGGTTTCCTTAAAATACACATTCAGAATAAATATTTAGCAATTTTTCTATTAGTTGAAAAACGTTAAGTTATCATGTATGGGAATATATAGAATTTCACATTTATAGTTTTTATATACAACATAGTTGGTTATTTATTTATTTTTTAATAAAAAGGAAAACTATAGTAAAAGATATCCCCTAATGAATATGTGTCTGTGTCTTGTTGGTTCTTGTATCCATATATCTTTTATCTATGCTTGTATCAGTGAATCAGTGAAATGTCAAATCTAGAGCTCAAATTAACGCGCATGCGCATTAGCACTTTACATAATTTAACCACTCGTTTTGAATCCTATACTTGGTTATTTTTAAATTTTATAATTTTTCTAATTAATATAAAAGAATAATTGACATATTAATGAGAATTGTTTTTGACCGCGCTTATTTGAAAAAGACTTTTATCACGAGACTACTGCGGATTACGCTATTGGAGTCTGCTGAGTCTAAAGTTAACATTCGATTAATTAATGGCAAGCATCTAACATACATGTTAATAGACCGAGCGCTCTGGACTGGGAGATTAAATATATAACATCTGAGATTTCAAATTCACTTGGTGATCCATCCGAATGTCTAGCGGGCTATACGCGAAATGACGTTGGATTGTAGCTAAGTGGATCACATCTTTTTCTCTCTTGGTCCAGACTTAAGACTCCGCAGACTCCAATAGCGTAATCCGCAGTAGTCTCGCGATAAATATCTTTTTCAAATAAGCGCGGTCAAAAACAATTCTCATTGATATGTCAATTATTCTTTGTTATATTAATTAGAAAAATTATAAAATTTATTTAAGATCATTATTTGAAGTTAGAAATATATAAGTTCAGATATTATTTTCACTCAATATTTGACAAAAATTCCCTACATTTGATTCGCGATTGAATCAAATGTAGAAAACATTCGATTGTTTTTTTTTCTTTCTTGATAAATATTTTATACCTGTAAGAGTGAGCTTCGCTTCTTCGCTTGTTAATATTTTTATTCTGTTTATTTGAATCATAATTTTTTTTTTATTCAACCACATGCTAATAATTATCTTAAATAAAAAAGCTATCAAAATATTTTTTTCATATTGAAACTTTGATTAGGTTTATATAATAATCTACTCTTATTAAACGATCAAAAATTGTATATATATATATATATATATATATATATATATTTATATTTATATATACGAGCCCCGTCCCATCTCAATTGGCCCACCAATATTTCTTCTTCTTAAACAAAATTATGCTAATTCACGGTAAATTTAATTTAAATATTTATTTTTATTATCATTTGGAACAACATTTTAAACAATTTAAAACATTTTATTGTAACATTTAGCTTAAAATTATTTTTTAATTGTTAAAAACAAGAAAAACATAGAAAATCCAAAACCATTACCACTGTGTGACGTCGCCTTTATTTTTAATTTTGGCTTGAATTCTTTTGGGCAACGTACTTATTAAGTTTTGACACTCATCTTGAGTGAAAGTATCCCAAATATTTTGAAGTTTGTGTTTTAATTCGACTACGTTTCTAGCTGGTTGTATTCGTAATAGCTCCCATAATATAATAACTCACCTCCAGAAATGGAACATTATGATCAGAAAGCCATTTTAAAGATTTTCTTGATGTATGGCAGGCCGCCCCGTCTTGTTGGAACACAAAATTATTATTATTCTGCAATGCATCTGCCATTGTTGGAAGTAACGATTTTTTTAAAATCTCTGAATATTTATTGGTGTTTACAATTCCATCAATGAAGTGAAGTTTTCCAACACCTCTAGCAGACATTGAACCCCATACCATAACTGAAGCAGGAAATTTTACTTTCTTTTTTAAACAATCTGAATTGAAATCTTCATTTTTCTGACGAATAACTCTGCTTCGACTGTCGCCAACACAAACTTCAAAACGAGACTCATCACTCCAATGGACACTATTCCATTCATCACTCGTCCAATTAATGTGACTTTTAGCCCATTTAAGCCGGTATTTCTTTTGTTTTAGGGCCAAGATTGGCTTTTCTTTCGCCTAAAAAATTAGTAAAATTACAAAAAAAAAAAATTGGAATAAGTTGCAATAAAATTACCTTGTAAGTTTTAAAACCTAACTTAAGGGCTTCTCTATGGCACGTGGATCTTGAAACACTTTGCCCCACAGCATCGCTCCAAAGAACAGATAATTCACCATAGTTCGAACGCCTGTTTTTTCTAATAATCTTCTTCAATGCCCGTCTATCAGCATCTGATATTTTGGATTTCGACGCATACCGAGGTTTTGTAGCTATTGTACCCGTTGTTTTATAAACTCGAATAATATTTCTGACAGTAAACTTTGATAAATTAACTAGATCGCCAATTTCCGCGTTTGATTTTCCCTTTTTAAATAAATTGATAATAATTGAGCGAATTTTTCATCAACAACCTTCCGACGAGTCATTTTTACTAATAATAAACAAAACAAACTTTCTTTTGTTGGAAAAAGCAAAGCCTACTTGATTATTTCACATATTCAAAGATTCTTAAAAAAAAAAAAAAATCGTGAAAAGCAAAGAACTATTTTTTATATAAAAATATGTTTTTAACAATTAAAAATATAATTTTAAGTTAAATGTTACAATAAAATGTTTTAAATTGTTTAAAATGTTGTTCCAAATGATAATAAAAATAAATATTTAAATTAAATTTACCGCGAATTAGCATAATTTTATTTAAAAAGAAGAAATATTGGTGGGCCAATTGAGATGGGACGGGGCTCGTATATGCATATTAATTTACATCAAGCAGAGGACACGCACGTTCTTTGTTTTATTCTTAAATATATTTGATTTTATTATTTTCCTTGATTAAAACTTTACTCTTATCAGATTAAATATTTTTCCTTGTTTTTCTAAAATAAAAATAATATTTATCTTCCTTTTAATAGATGAGATAATAAATAATTAAATAACTTGTTGTGTGTACTCTGTGTAGTAGGTATCTGCTCGTTTAAAAGGTGTCACGGATCAGACTTTGAAAGGATCTATCTTCAAAATTTAGTTCAAGTTCGCAACAGGTTTGTTCCATCAAGGTCGTCCTCGCCGTCAATGGACGGTCAGGGGAAAAAAATAACAGAAATTATGTCGAAATTACACCTTCAGCTGATTTTTGTTCTTCAAAAATAAACTTGACTTATTGGAATAATAAATAAATTGTGTTCCAAATATGTATTTATTTACATAGTTTCAAACTAATATCGTCGCATAAGAGTGTCAACCTGTTAACTCCATTTTTAAACGACTTCAAAAAAGGAGGAGGTTCTTTATTCGACTGAATTTTTTTTTTTTTTTTTTGTGCCTATGTTACCTCATATCTCCGCCAATTCCCAACCGATTTTGAAATTTTTTTTTGCATTGGGTCCAGCCTAGCTTCCGATTGGTCCCATTTTTTTTTCGAATTTTTTTCATAGGTATTAGACCTTTTTTATTAGGTTTGTTTAGACCTAACCTCTTTGTTTATGAACCGATTTCGATGGTTCTTTTTTTATCCGAAAGGAGGTGTCTTAGGGATGGTGTCATATTAATTTGGTCAAGTTCTGATGATATGATCACTATTAATAACATCACTAAAAAGAGAAAAATAAAAATAATTTTTAAGAAAAAAATAAAAACCGACTTCAAAAAATTCAATGCAACAAATAAAATACACTAAAAGGTATAAAATAATTATTATCTTATTTAGTTACAACTAAACGACGAAATATTAACATGAAAATACTTTTTGAAGTTGGTGCCCAACATATACCTTTTATGAATCGCACTCGACGGATCTTACTTAGTACGTTTGGAGGGTATGCTCGCTTATAGGTATAGTTTGTTTGGCACCGACTTCAAAAAGTAATTTCATGTTAATATTTCGTCGTTTAGTTGTAACTAAATAAGATAATAATTATTTTATACCTTTTAGTGTATTTTATTTGTTGCATTGAATTTTTTGAAGTCGGTTTTTTATTTTTTCTTAAAGTATTTTTTTAATCATATATGACATATTAAGGTAGTTGTTCCGCCAAATGCGTTTTCGTAGGATTTTTCTGAAATTTAGATATATTATTATTGAAATACTTGTGCATCGATTGGTGGCAAAACGAAATTGATGAACAATATAGTTCCGGAGATATTTAATTTCAAAAATCGATTTTTTCGGGCTCTTTAGCATTGCACTATACGGGATATCGGATACATACATATTTAATTATAATTAAGAAACCCTTCGTACAATTTTTATAAAAAACTAAACCTAACATATTTTAAGACAAGTTCATTCATAGTTACAACACTGTTTCTGAGATAATAAGGAATAAATAATGAAAAATGAATATAAAAAAATTCTCACTAAAAACAATTTGGCAACAGCGCATTTATTAAACCAGCGAAAGAGGGAGTAAAAAGTAGAAAGCGCGCGTGCGCTAGATTTTTTCAAAATTATAATTTTCATAAGATGTAACGTAGGCGTTGATTACATTTGTTAAAAAATAACAAAACGATATTTATAGAAATTTTTGAAAATATTATTATTTTTATTATTATTAGTTCACTCTTTAAAGTATATAAGTTTAATTTTTTTCTGGATAAGGGTATGGCTAATCATTTTTTACTTTACCATACAGGGTGTATGGTCAAGTATTGTGATCGTGCATGAAATAAGCGTTTTTTTCTTCTTTTTTCGAAATAATAATTGTTTTCTCAAAATGTCTGCTAGTCTGTTAGTTAGTCTGTGCGTTACCAAATTTTTGTGGACGAGCTAGCTCAAAAACTAGTGTGAATATCGAAACCAAATTTCACACGTAGTTTTGGTCCATTGACATTAAGAGCTGGTTAGATTTTCATCAACAATATTTTTTAATAAAATATCTTTCTGACAGTGACAACAGGTTAGGTTATTCGCCAACTCGCCCACTTCAATTATTCGGGTACCTACATTAGCACTCTTAGTACACATTTTTTTCGTTTTTTCCCTCATTCATTACCGCAACAGCTTTTAATCGTTTATTTAGAACTTTTTGATTAATAAATCGACCTTTAAAATGTATTTTATCATTCATTTTATCTGTCATTTTAATGTCATGTATAAAAATATTCAATCTCTTTCAATGTTGCCAAATTTCTCAAACGAGCACGGGATTGGCTAGATTTGGTACAAAAACAGCAAAAAGTGTTGGCCTTATGAACTATGAATCCTTATTGACTGTTCTATATACTTGAGCATTAACTTTTTGCTGGTATTGTCGCGAAACAACTACCTTAAGGTAGTTGTTCCGCCAAATGCATTTTCTTAGGATTTTTTTGAAACTTAGATAGATTATTAGTTAAATACTTCTGCATCGATTGGTGGCAAAACGAAATTTATGAACAATATAGTTCCGGAGATATTAAATTCCAAAGATAGAGTTTTTCAGACTCTTATACGTTGCACTATACGGGATATCGGAAAATTTACATACATATTTAATTATAATTAAGAAACCCTTTTTACCATTTTTATAAAAAAACTAAACCAACATTAAACAATAACTAATACATATTTTAAGACAATTTTGATTCATTGTTACATAACAGTTTCTGAGATAATAACGAATAAATAATGAAAAATGTATAAAAAAAATTAACACTAAAAACAATTTGGCAACAGCGCATTTATTTAACCAGCGAAAGATGTATAAAGCGCGTATGCTCTAGATTTTTTCAAAATTATAATTTTCATAAGGTGTAATGTAGGCGTTGATCACATTTGCTAATAAAAAAAACGATAAATGCAACAAATAAATTAATAATAACTTAAAAATAAAATAAAATACACTAAAAGCTATAAAATAATTATCTTATTTAGTTACAACTAAACGACGAAATATTAACATGAAATCACTTTTTGAAGTCGGTGCCAAACAAACTACCTATAAGCGAGCGTACCCGCCAAACGTACTAAGATCCGTCGAGTGCGATTCATAAAATGTATATGTTTGGCACCGACTTCAAAAAGTAATTTAATGTTAATATTTCCTCGTTTAGTTGTAACTAAATAAGATAATTATTTTATACCTTTTAGTGTATTTTTATTTTATTTTTAAGTTATTATTTTATTTGTTCCATTTAATTTTTTTGAAGTCGGTTTTATTTTTTTTATAAAAATTATTTTTATATTTCTCTTTTTAGTGATGTTATTAATAGTGACTTAATATAATACCTTGCATGCATCTCGTAAGAGAAAGCGTCGAGCGAATGAATCGGAAAATGATAATAAAATTCAATTCTTATGAATTTATATTTAGAAATATAGATATATAGAAATTCTCTCGAAACGTTTGCGGGTTTTAAATGAATGTTTTAAGATTTTATTTATTATAATTTCGATTATTTTATTATAAGAATTGGAGATTTACGTTATTTAGTCATTGATCATATCTTCAGAACTTGACCAAATATTAATGGGACCACTTATAAAGTAGCCAATTTCCAATAAAAAAAGAATCATTAAAATCGGTTTATAAACAAAGAAGTTATGCCTAAACAAACATAGCAAAAAAAGGTCCAACACCAATGAAAAAAAAAACGGGACCAATCGGAAACTAGACTGAACCCAATGCAAAAAATAATCAAAATCGAAGATATGAGGTAAGATAGACTCAAAAAAAAAAATCAGTCGAATTGTGAACCTCGTCCTTTTTTGAAGTCGGTTAAACATTACAATCATAAGTTGTAGAAAAAAAATGAGAAAAATAGTTTTTTTTCTATAAAAACAATATTAAATTTCGTTTGTTTTTTCTCTACCCTGTAAAATTTCCTTGTTGTGAGTTAGCAGGTTTACACTCTAAGGCGACGATATCCTGAATCTTTCCAATTGAAACAGTTAATTGAATTGCTATGCATACAACGAATGCAGCAGCGGGCAGGTCTTGAACCCGGGGAAATGAATTGGTGGCCTGATTTGCCATAATTCAGATTACTTAAACTGAATTAACTACTAACAACTTAATTGGAACAAATTATAATAGCGTTCCATTATATTTAAGAGAGAGAGAGAGAGAGACATTTTTGATTAAATAAATATCTACTTGTTTATTAAAAATTTTATTGAATTCAATGGAATTAAGAATTTTTACGCGTTCGGCCTGAGTATTATTAAATTTGTTGTTTAACTTGTCTCTATTGAATGAACAATTCTTCGATTTCACGAAAACTGCTCTAGCGATTTTCGACGAAAATCACGGATTAAAAAGGGTTTTTGGGTCGAGAAATCGATCTGTCAGGATCTCATCCAATAGGGATATTGTTGTGGGGTGGAATTTCGTGTTTCAGATCACACAGCTGCTCACCACTGTTGTGGGAAGGTTTTTGGGGTTAGGGGTTGCTTGAGAATTAAATGCTTCCCCCACGGATGGGGTAAAATGATTTAATTGATTTATGAAAAATATTTGTTTATTGATAAAAAATAAAACCGACTTCAAAAAAATTAAATGCAACAAATAAAATAATAATAACTCAAAAATAAAATAAAATGCACTAAAAGGTATAAAATAATTATCTAAGTTACAGCTACACGACGAAATATTTACATGAAATCACTTTTTGAAGTCGGTGCCAAACTATACATTTTATGAATCGAACTCGATGGATTTTACTTAGTACGATTGGCGGGTACGGTCGCTTATATAGTTTGTTTAGCACCGACTTCAAAAAGTGAATTCATGTAAATATTTCGTCGTTTAGTTGTAACTAAATTAGATAATTATTTTATACCTTTTAGTGCATTTTATTTTATTTTTGAGTTCTTATTATTTTATTTGTTGCATTTAATTTTTTTCAAGTCGGTTTTATTTTTTTTTTTATAAAAATTATTTTTATTTTTCTCTTTTTAGTGATGTTATTAATAGTGACTTAAGATAATATTTGGTATGCATCTCGTAAGAGAAAGGGTCGGGCGAATGAATCAGAAAAGGATATTTTTTTTTTTTTTTTTTTATAAATTTTATTAAACCAATTATTTTACATTAATTAATGTATACATTGTATTTTGCTTCGATTCCGGAGATAACTTCTCCACCATCGAGTGTCCTTATTTATCTTTAGTCCTTGTTTTTAATAAGAGGAAAAATCTAATTAGATAAAAAAACCTCTTTTCCGATAATTATTTTAATTCCATTATTCCCCAATCAAATCGATTGGATCTCTCCCCATCTCTCCTCTCTATCCCAGAAAAGGATAATAAAATTAAATTCATAAATATAGAACTTCTCTAAAAACGTTTGCGGGTTTTAAATGAACGTTTTAAGATTGATTTTTTTATAAAAGTTTTTTTTTTTTTTTATTATAATTTCGATTATTTGCTCATAAGAATTGGATATTTGTGTTAATTCGTCATTGATCATATCATCAGAACTTGAACAAATTAATATGGGACCACCTCTAAGGTACCCCCTTTCCAATATAAAAAGAATCATCGAAATCGATTCATAAACAAAGAAGTTATGCCTAAACAAACATAGCGAAAATGGTCTAATACCAATGAAAAAAACGGGACCTATCGGAAACTATACTGAATCCAATGCAAAAAGAATCATCAAAATCGGTTCACAATTGGCGAAGATATCAGGTAATATAGACACAAAAAAAAAATCAGTCGAATTGAGAACCTACTCCTTTTTTGAAGTCGGTTAAAAAGTGTAGTATATGTTACAACATTTAAAAGCCTTTGGGTGCTTAATGATAAGTATTGTTTTACAAATTCAAGATCAAAGTAGGAGTACTCATTAGCAAGTATCCTGGGAGAATTCTCCTGGTGGGAGTGTTCATTGGGGAGACTCTCCCTTGATACTGGAAAACCCAAAAAGACCCGGAAACGCTGTCGGGAGATGTAGGCGGAGTTTTCTGATCTGTATGAGCGTTCGAGTTCCCTGGAATTCTCTAGCAGTGAGATAGGGTTTGGAACGCGTAGAAGTTGGCTTTAATACCTGAGTTCTAGAAACTCAAAAATGTTTGTTCTTATATCAAAATGTTTATATTTATTTGCATTGCGAAGAACTGTACAAAAATGCGGAAAATATTTTATCTTTAAAATGGTTTTATTGACATTTTTTGCTATGATAAGAGCATAAAAACGTGATTTTAGAAAATTAAAAAAAAAATATATTTTTGTGTTGTGTATAAATAATATATATAATCTTTTATAAAAAAAAAAAATATATATATATATCTAAATGTTTCGGGATAAATTCAACCTTTATGATTGATAATTTTAAGAAACTTATGAGGAGAATTTTCTAGGTTAGGTTTCACAAAAGGAAATATTAAAACAAATGTATGTTTTTTTTGAGTTTGATTCACTCGATATATATTTCGGGTTATTAGCCCATCATCAGGAGTTCAAATGAAAACTGAATACAAATTTGTAAAAACATTCAACAGGTAAAATTTTGAGAAAGAAGAGTACGTTCAGAAATTTTTTTTTTTTTTATAATATAAACAAAATGTTATTATTTAAAATAAAAAATTAAAATTAAAAGCAAAATTAAAAACAAAATCAAATTAAAAACAAAAAAAAAACAAAAAAAAACAAAAAACAAATTACAAACACCAAATATGTAATCGAATTTAGGAGCAAATTTTTAGTTTATTAATTTTAGCCAAATTAGAATCAATGATTACATCTTTGTCAAAGTGCAATTGATTATTGAGAATACTGAATTTATTCATAAGTGCCAATTTAATTTCAGTTGATTCTAGAAGAAGAAGTCTGGGACCACTTCTTTCAAAATGAATTGGGGTAGGATTGGAAGTAGAAGCAGTGTGATTTTTCGAATGTAAATGAAAAAACTTGAAAAAATAGTTGCTTTGAACAAATAAAAATAAGGAAACTATAATCAAATAAATATTATGATAACAGACTATGATATTGATTGTCTTGGAGATTAAATTACCTTGAAAAAAAAAAATAAAAAGTATAAATATTTATGAAAAATTATTTTTCTCTAAATATTTATGATAAATTTTAGAAAAACAGAAACGATATCATCTGACATTTTGTTAATAGAGATTTTGTTGTTTAAAATTTCGATCATTTCTTAAAATGAACTATTTTTTTTTTTCTAAAATCCGCTCTTTATTTTTATTTTTTGCTGAGTATGCCAATTAGGGTGGTCCTTATTTTGGGTATTTTCTAATTTTTAAGCTGACTGAGCTTCTCATATGGTTCCAAATAAATAAAAAATAAGCTGACGTGTTCTGATGTGGCCATCCACTTGACTTTACCATACAACCTGGCCCCTCACTTATATTTAATATTTAATCAAATTATTTATAATCATATAGGGGGGGGGGTATTTTTATCTTTTTAATTTTTTTATTTTTATTATATTTCTAGTAGATTAGATTAGGAAAAATAAAAATTATCTTCTGCTTGTTTATCATAAACCACATGTAAAAATATTAAGCTGACGTGTTCTGATGTGGCCATCCACTTGACTTTACCATACAACCTGGCCCATAAAATTATTTATAATCATGTAGAGGGGGTGTTTTTCCATTTTTAGACTACTAGGACCCACTGATTATGTATACAAAATTTGGTTGAGTTTGGTAAATGGCCAAGATTTTCATTTTTTTGACCCTCCGCCCCCCACCGCCCCCATTTCGGGCGGTTAGATTTTGCATTTTTAGACTTCTGGGGGTCCACTGATTATGTTTACAAAATTTGATTGAGTTTGCTCAAACGACCTAGATTTTTAATTTTTAACCCCCCCTCGACACCCTTTAATTTTGGGTCGATATGCACCAAAATCTAATCAGCTCTTAATCTCAATAGACCAAAACTATGTGTGAAATTTGGTTTCGATATTCAAACTAGTTTTTGAGCTAGCTCGTCCACAAATTTGGTAACGCACAGACTAACTAACAAACTAACTAACCACGTTTTAAGAGACCCCGCGATCTAAGAAAATTACCCAATTAAAAAACACCGATATTGATTAACTTTTTACAGAATGATGATTCCATTAACAGATGCAAGACATTTTTTTAGTAGCGATGATTCAGTTTAAATCAGTGACAAAAATCATCAAAGTTCATTGTAGTTAATAAAGTCCACATATCCTGGAAACTACTTTAAATAAAAAAATCCAGACCCTTTCAGAGAAATGTACTTTTTAGGGAAATTAAAATACATCAATATTTTTTTTGAAAAAGGCATATATGATTACAGATTTTGTACTTTGTATTTTGTATTTTCCATTGAATTTTTTGCCCCTTGAAAGCGAAAAAATATTACTTGGATTTGGTGTCGAAAAAAAGCGAGAAAAATTATTTAATATTATTATTGGATTGTCTTATTAATTAATATTCATATTATAAAAAATATATAATATGTACAGCAATTGTAAATAAATAATTCCTTGTTGTAAGATTTAAGTGTAGGATTTGAATGTGTATTCAGGCTCAGCAAAATTTTTGAACCGGGCCCTGCCTTGATTAGAGTAGAGTTAATTTCCAACAGAAAAGTTAAATTAAGTGAAATGTCTAAAATCAATAGTTTACGAGTTAAGTAAATGTAAATATTTTTCAATATAAAAATTCAAGTTCAATGAATTAGCCAGGTAATTTTTTGAATCAAATATTTCGTTATGACACGGATTTCAATAAAAATATTCTATTTAAAGGGTAGTTTATTTGAAGTCCAATTTGAAAAAACGCTAATAACTCGATTAAAATTTTTTAAAAAATATGAAATTAATAGTTATTATAAAACAATTATTATTATTAATAATATATAATTCAATTTTGAACGAAATCAATTCAGTACTTTTTGTGAAAATGGTCAAAAACCCAGAAAACCGTCTATGAATGGCCGTTTTAGAAACATTTTAAAATTCACCTCCATGTCACAAGTCAATGTTTCGTTTCATATAACTTTTTTAAGTTTTTTTGAAAGGCATCACGTGCTTTCAAAAAACATGGTTTTTTTAGACCCTTTTCGAGGTTTTGACCTTTTTCCTCAAAAAGCACTGAATCGATTTCGTTCAAAATTGAATTAAATTATTAATAATTAATTGTTTTATAATATCTATTAATTTCATATTTTTAAAAAAAATTTCAACCAAGTTAATAGCGTTCTTTCAAATTGGACTTCAAATAAACTAACCTTTAAAGTACAAATTTCCTAATAGTAATTGTTTCATATAAAAGATAAATGAAAATAACACACAGATATGAAATTTCAATAGATTTAATTGTATATATAATGAAAAAATAAAACTTTTTGGCATATCTAGTTGATTCGCTCCCGGAGAGAAGAAATTGAATCTTTTAAAAATATATAATTTAAATTACAAAATTTTAATTAAAATCCTATTTTCTTATATTATAGACATACTGTGAACCTTCAAATAGACGAAATCGATAAAATAATATCGTTTTCTTTCTCATTTATGATTCTTTTGGTCTGTTATATTGAGACGTCTCTGACATTAAGGACACATTATTTATTATGGATTCAATAACTCCATTCACTTAACACTATTGAAATATCTTTTAACATATTAAAATCTAATACATTTAAATGTTGGATTATATAATATCTATATAATAAAAATGAATTTCTGTTTCTTCGTAAGCACAGATCTCTCAAATGCCTGGACCGATTTGTCTAATTTTTTTTTATGTTCGTAATAGTCCAATTCAGGTTAATACGTAAAAAAAATTGGAAAAGTTGCCCGGAAAATTGGAAAATTCAGGAAAAACAAAAAAAATTCAGGTTAGCCAAACAATAAAAGAACTAAACCTAGCAAAAAAAACAAGTGTTGGCGGCCCTGTTTGTAAGATTTTTGAGTGTCATTCATTCTCAATAGTTCTAACTACATTATCGTTGAAGAAGAATTTAATACTGCAACAGAGATTTAAAAAACTATCTATTTTTTTAAAGTAAATATAAAAACAAAAATTAAAAAAAAACGTCATGATAACTAAATTTTTGAAAAAATATGGTTATTTTAAAAAAAGCTATTTTTTCAAAAATTCCCAACTTCTTTGAGTTGGGGGAAATTTTTTTAAAAAATTCTGAAAACCGTCTTTAATAGGGTAGAAAGAAATAAAAAAAGTTTCAGCCAAGCTTTTGATTATATATATAGATGAAAAATATTTAATTTAAAATAAAATGTTATTTAAAAATCATTTTTCTTAAAAATACCCTTGGGGATCTCACCTCATCCTTTTTCTATTGTATTTAAGACCCTCATCCATTTCAAAAGAACTAAGCCTTTTGGCTTTTGTATTCGAGCTCATTCATTCATTTCAATATTATTTATTTATTTCAAAGTTAATTACTCTATAAGAGATTATTGAAACTATACTAACTAAACTAACTGAAAGGAATTAATTAGCTTTTGTAATTTCTTTAAAAATATATTTTAAAGATTAAAACCAAATATATATTATATATATAATATATTTATTCTCTGTAACTAATAAAACATCAATAAAGCAGCCACGTGGGGGTCCAGGGGCGAAGTCCTTAGCTAGCAAAAGGCCCACCGAAGACGGGCCTTGAAGCTAGTAATAAATAAATAAAATCACTTAATTTAACCTTTCCCCGGGAGATAATTGAGCGTTCCCCTAAAACGATGTAACAAATCATTTTATTTATTTGTTTATATATTTCTAAATCGTGCTCAAATAAAAATCAGGAAATGTATATACAAATTTGAAACCCGGGTTTTAGAAATTTTGATTGATATCATAATATATCGCGACACTTTTAGTGGAGAATTCTGGAAAATGTTGTTAAAATTCAATCAATATTTTTTAATTTCCCTAACTGGCTTTGTTCAATAATATCAGAAAAACAACACTAATACATATCTGTATAATTTTAAGGCCAGCAAGCATTTCACTTTTTCTGCCAGCATTCCAATATAATTTCAGCTTTTACGATATATCAAGCTCCTGAATAAAATAAATAATAATAATCATATCCTACACATATAATATACAGTACCTAGGACACCGAGCGATGCTTGATAATTTCTTGCTTTAGTTAAAAGCATTATATATTAATATTATTTTTAATTTTAAATTCAAGTATAAAGGTCGGTTTTTATTAATCAAATAAAATTGAAATAAAACTTAATTTATATTTTTACCAACGTTTATAGCTTATATGGCCATGATAGACGTATCATTGATCACAAAGAAATGTTAACCAATATTATTGAATAAGTTATCTAATTAATTAATTAATATTAAATAAATAAATTTATCGAACAAATTGTTTTACATGAAATAAAGTATAGATTGAAAATTGAGGCTTCGACTTCGGAGATTACTTCTCCACCATAGACATCTAATTAAAGTTTGAATTTTTATTTAAATCACACATGATTTAATTTATAATTATTTATTGAAACAAATAATTACAAATTTAAATACAACGTTTCGATCGACTTATTCTGCGATCGAAACATTGTATTTTTTTTTAAATTGACCTTGTCCGTTAGAGCATTTGGTCAGTGATACATAAAATACATATTTTTACAAAATTTTATATAATAATTATAATGTTAATTATGTACATAAGCTAAATTGAAATTTAAAACATACATTATTTTAACTATTTTTTTTTTCAAATTACATTTCTACTGTTTACGCAGTTAATCACAATTATGTTAAATTAGAATAAATATAATTAATTGATTTTTCCTAAAGAAATTATGTATCTAACAATAAATCGACTTAAGTCATCGTTGCGGTTTAAATAAGAAAGAAGAAGTGTCATATTTGTTGGAAGTTCTACTTTTCTTTGGATTGTTGTATAAAAGCGTTCAATTTTGTTGACATTGTTTGCGCATCCCAAGTAAAAGTGGTTGATATCCCCAATCGTGGACCCATCACAAGAACAAAAAGGATTCTTTAGAAGACCTAGGAGTTCTAAAAACTGGAACTCTCTTAATCTCAATGGACCAAAACTACTTGTGAAATTTGGTTTCGATATTTACACTAGTTTTTGAGCTAGCTCGTCCACAAATTTGGTAACGCACAGACTAACTAACTAACAGACATTTTGACAAAACAATTATTATCTCGAAAAATATAATTTATTCGATGTTTACTTATTAGAGCTTTTTTGTAGAGCCAAATGCCATGGTTTCCGCTCAAATTTTTTAATCAAAATTGTATCAGCCGTTTTAGATATTTTGATAAAAAGATCGAAAAAAAACACTTTTTTCATGCACGATTACAATACTTGACCACACCCTGTATGGTAAAGTAAAATATCCCCCCCTCCCCCCAAGTTTTAAGTCTCTATGTTGATTTTAACCTTTGCCTAACAGCGATATAAGTTTCCCATCTAAATAACATGGGGTTTTTGGGATTGAACGATAAATTTTTTATTCCGGCCAAAGTAACTGTTGAAAAAATTTGAAATTCTGTAGACATTATCCTTATAATAGTAGCTATCCCTCAGAATTTTTACAAATTTTTAGCTATTATAATTTTGGAGTCTATAACTTACTCACACTAAGATATAGCAGTATATTATCAAGCTCCAAACTCCAAAAAATAGCTAAAAATCTGTAAAAATTCTGAAGGATAGCGACTATTATAAGGATAAAGTCTACAGAGTTTCAAATTTTTTGAACCATTGCTTTGGGTGGAATAAAAAATTGATCGTTCAATGCCAAAAACCCCATGTTATTTAGATGGGAAACTTGATCGTTGTGTAGCACTAGGCCAGGCGCGTATCCAGACCTCTGATTTAGGGGGGGGGGGGCGGTCGCCGAAATATAAGATCTACTTTTGATCTCGGAAGTGTGGATCGAATTGTCCAAGCGGGGAGGGGGGGGTCAGAGACGCCCACACACACACACATAGAACTTTATTTTCTTCAATTTTAAAATTTAATGTTATAAAAAAAAAAATTAAATAAATCCCAATGCTTTGGGGGGGGGTCGCCTCATCGCCCCCCCTGGATCCGCGCATGCACTAGGCTAAAATTGAGATAGAGACCTGAAACTTGGGGGATATTTTTTTTATTTATTTCGAAACATATGAACCCCTGTCAGCGTAAATATTCGAAAATATCCAAAATAAGGAGCACCCTGAACTCAAACAAATAATACAAATGTATTTAGACCCTTACAGTCGTTCTTATCCCCCGTACAAGCACGTCATCAGATGTTTCACATCAAAAGCATTTTAATTTAATAACCCCACATATATATCTGCGATTTTCCTAGGGCACTCTGGTGCGCCCTTTTACGTTAGACCATCAAATTAGAACATTAAAAATTAAAATTTTCTAGTATTTTTCTCAACGTTTCGGCTTCTCCGAAGTTGTCTTCAAGTGATATATTTTGGGTCTTCTCAAGATATCGATATTCACTCCGAGTGTCATCCTACTAATGACTTGATTAAATCTCAACTTATTCAACTACTCAAATGGGGAGGTTTATGTTTTTAACTGTGTGTGGTTTCGAGCAAGTTTTTTTTTTTTTAAATTTGAGATCACAATAATAATATTTATTAAAAATAATGCACATGACATTTAAATAATTCTTCTTGCTTCACTATTATCTTTTTGTATCTCTGCTTGTTTGTTTGGTATTGCTTCGTTCTATTTCGTATAATTTTAGTTATCTGTTATTTTACTTTTATTTCTATATTACAATTCAAAAAAAATAGAAACTACGTTTCTATATCTTGTATTTTTCCCCCGCCTCTTATTGCTAACTTAAATACAAAACCTAATTGTTGAAAATTTTCATTAGTTTTTCTTAAACATATTTACAACAACAAAAAAATAAATAAATACACCCTACTCTTTTTTTACACGAATTTGAAGTTTTTTTTGTTTTTATTAATTTAATGTCACCGGGAACAACGTCCATTTAGACAGCACAAAAGTGTTAGTAGGGTTAGGGAGGGAGCCGAGTTTTTAGCCGGTATAAATTTTTATTTGCCAGCCAGGATCGAACCCCGGCCTTCCACTCCAACATCGTCATAATCGATCGATGCCGAAGCGAGGCCGGTTTAGTCGACTGAGCTAACCCGACTCCCCGAATTTGAAGTTACACGGTTCAAAAAAGTTTTTCTTTTTTGAAAATGTATTTGATCTAAAGTCCCAGACCCTCCCCCCCTACACACTATTCTGACAAAGGAGTCATTCATAAAATACGTTCGCAAACAAAGGGAAGGGAGGGGTATTGGTCAGCATAATGATTGTGACAAGGGGGGGGCATGGGGTCTAAGGAAATTTGACGTTCGCAGTTCATCAATTTTATTTTAATTTTTTTCTCAACTTGTTGGTTTTTTAAATTTTATTATAGGGGGGGGGGTCTTGTTTTTGTGATGTTATATTTGTTAGAGGGTTCCAGAAAATGTGACGCAGCCTGACGAAGGGGGGAGGGAGCGTCCAAAAAGGCGAAATTTTGCGTGACGTATATCTAAAAAATAAAATCGAATTTGATGTCTGAAATATTTTGAAAGATAATAATCCAAAGGATGCAATCTTTAAATTAACATGTCTGAAAAACCATACTTAAAGCATATCCAACATGGACTTAGATAACGTTAAATATGATATAATGGATAATAATCTAGCGCTTTAGAAAGCTTAATTTATTAACATTCATCAAAAACTTAAAATTATTTTTTTCCCGACAGATTACATTATCTATTTACCATTTATTTAGATAGCGTAAAACCTATAAGCGCGATGGACATTCTATTTCCATTAAAATGTCTTAAATTAAATGGACATAGGTTAAACTCTCTGCTTTCGGATAAAGAATATAATCCAAATGTATTATGAATGGCTTCCTTATATTCTTAGCTGTTTACTCTCATATATCCAACTACCTGTTGATATGAATTTTGCAATTTATTAATCATTCACTTTATTGACACTTGAAAAGGAAATCACTATTATTATTAATTAAGACAATCCTTATTTAGGGTGAGGCAAAGCACTTTGCTTTTTTAGAAATTCAATTAAGGAAAAAGTAACGCAGATATATATTTAATTCTTTGAACAGCATCAAGTACAACGTTTAAATTTCATGTTTACACAGTTTTAAAGATGAACATTTTATCAGGCAGATCATTATTCTCAATACACTGCGAAAATCGAGCTTGGAAGTTTCGTTCAACTCTTTCCAACATATCGACGTTTATGTTGGCGACAGCTTGACGAATGTTCTTCTTCAGGTGACCAGTATTCTAGGACGATCGTTGTAAACAAGTGATTTTAGATAGCCCCATAAAAATAGTCACAGGGGTCTAAACTAGGCGATTAGTTCAGAACGCCCCTCAAGGAGATGACGCAGTGTATTGAGGATAATGGACTGACTGATAAAATTATCATCTTTAAAACTATGCAAACATAAAATTTAAATGTTGAACTTGTTGCTGTTCAAAGATTTAAATATATCGGGTGTTTTTTTTAGAGGTATAGAACTTCGAATTGAAATAAAACACAAGAAAATCGTTTTAATGTCCATCAATTTGGCTTTATTGGAAGGACAATTTTATGCCATTAATGTTTAAATATGATTTCGGGCATGTGGCGTTATTGCCAACATACGGCCCTATTATGCTCGAAAAAGTGGTTGAAAATTGGACCTGTAGAATTGGATTTATTCGAGCCAGCCGCGGCGGCCACACGCCCGAAATCATATTTAAACATTAATGGCATAAAATTATCCTTCCAATAAAGCCAAATTGATGGACATTAAAACGATTTTCTTGTGTTTTATTTCAATTCGAAGTTCTATACCTCTAAAAAAAACACCCGATATATCTGCGTTATTTTTTTCTTAAATGAATTTCAAAATAAGCAAGGTACTCTGCCCCAGCCTATATATTAATTGAAAATATTTTGTTTTGCCGAGAATAGCAGAGTTGTTGATTCATAAAATCTGTTGCCTCAGGTATAATTGAAAACGATCCCATATATAGTGATCGAAAACGTAGAGTTTTATTAATTTTATTAATAAATATAATATTTAATTATTTTTATGAATTAAACATAGTCCTCTATCCTCCTCGGCATTTTTTGAATCCTTACAATTATAATTCAAAAATATATTTAATTGTGAAAATAATATACCTGTGTGGTTTTTGATAAAAATAATTAATTTTTACACCCTATTTAAATGGGGTGGCATTGAATAGGTCTTTTAAAATCTTATTAAAGATTTATCTTAAATTTGGTTATTTTATTTATTTATTTTAATCATATATTTAGATTAATCAATAAAAAATAAGACGGACAAGTAAAATACCAAGTTAATATTACCTATAGTAATTAGTATATGGCGGTATTTTAACATTATTATTTTCAGGTTAAAAAGTCGATTTGTATTTGTAGCTAGAAAATAAAATTAAAATAAAATTTAATCTATTTTTTGCCAACTTTTTGATTCGCTGCCACGCACAAAGTTTTGAACTTAATTGCAATTAAAAATAAGCTGACGTGTTCTGATGTGGCCATCCACTTGACTTTACCATACAACCTGGCCCCTCACTTATATTTAATATTTAATAAAATTATTTATAATCATGTAGGGGGAAGGGGGTTAGTTTTTGCATTTTTAGACTCCTGGGACCCACTGATTATCTATACAAAATTTGGTTTAGTTTGGTAAATGGCCAAGATTTTCATTTTTTTGACCCTCCGCCCCCCCCCCCAATTCGGGCGGTTGGTTTTTGCATTTTTAGACTTCTGGGGACCCACTGATTATGTATACAAAATTTGGTTGAGTTTAGTAAATGTCCAAGATTTTCATTTTTTGACTCCTCCGCCCCCCCATTTTGGGCGGTTAGAATTTTGCATTTTTAGACTTCTGGGGGTCCACTGATTATGTATACAAAATTTGGTTGAGTTTGATCAAACGACCTAGATTTTTAATTTTTAACCCCCCCCCTCCACCCCCCTTAATTTTGGGTAGATATGCACCAAAATCTAATCAGTTCTTAATCTCAATGGACCAAAACTACGTGTGAAATTTTGTTTCGATATTCACACTAGTTTTTGAGCTAGCTCGTCCACAAATTTGGCAACGCACAGACTAACTGACATTTTGACAAAACAATTATTATGTCGAAAAATATAATATTTTCGATGTTCACTTATTTGAGCTTTTTTGTAGACCGAAATGCCATGGTTTCGCTCAATTTTTTTAATCGAAATAGTTTCAGCCGTTTTTTAGATATTTTGAAAAAAAGAAAGAAAAAACCACTTTTTTCATGCACGATTACAATACTTGACCATACCCTGTATGGTAAAGTAATAATATTAATATACTCGGAGGTTGCTTCGTGGATTCTTTAAAACCCTGAAGAAGGAAGGCCAATCTCCAGAATCGTCGTTTTTTTCTAAAAGGATGAAAATGGCGTTCAACCCCTCCATCATCAATAGAAACTGTCTCTAATTAATTATTAAACCAATTATTTTACATGTATTAATATATACAGTGTATTTGAGCTTCGACTCCGGAGATTACTTCTCCACCATTGAGTGTCCTTGATCATCTTTTTAGTCCTTGTTTTTAATAAGAGGAAAAAACTAATTAAATAAAAAAACCTCTTTTCCGATAATTATTTCAATTCCATTATTAACTCCAATCCTAATCTCATCTCCAATTCCTCTAATTAATTAATTTTCTTAATTTTATATATAATAATATTTGTAATGAGCTATAATAAATATTATTATATTAAAATTGAAAGAAACAATTAATTAATGAAAGGAAATTGAAAATAAATTAATTTATTTATAAACTTTTATTGACAAATCCACCTGTGTATAATTAGTTTCATTAAGAAAAATACAATCAAATTAAAATTAGCCGAAGATGAGACCCTGACAGATCGATTTGTCGACTAAAAAACCCCCTAATCTGTGATTTTTATCGAAATCTTTAGTGCCGTTTTCGTGAAAGTGATTCTATGTCTACTCTTATTTAACGAGCAAAAATGGTATATATGTATATTTTGAAAACGGCTCTACCGATTTTGATTAAACCAACTCTATTAACAAGTTTTGAGGATGAGAAAGCGAACTGGCTAGACCTCATTAAAATTCGTCTTAATTGACATTTTCTTAATTAAATTAATTATTTACAGATGAAAATGTTAATAAAAAAGTTTGTTTACATTTTTTTCAATTATCTTTTATTTATTAATTGGTTTTTTAATTTTAATTTCCACAAAAGATCATTACAAATATTATTATAAATCGAGTTTTAAATCCCACAAACAGTTCATAAGATATATATTTATATATTAGAATTTTCCATTTTAATTAATTATAAAAGCTTGATATATTGTTATTTAATTAAAAAAATAATTATACTGAATTTATTTATATACCTATATACTATAATGTGGGCCACTAGAAGGCTAGAAATACAAAAACTGGGTGCGGGGTCCAGGGGGCGTGTGCTAAATATATTTGTATTTTTATTAGAATTTTAAAATGAAAATGGTAAAAGCAAACTTGTCGGTCCCTTTTTTAAGCGCAAATTTCGTTGTCAAAAGGATTCCCCCACTCTGCTCACCTCTTCCTCCCCTATTTTAGTTATTTGAGCGCTCCCAGAGCGCATCACTCAACGAATATTGACCCGGTGATTTTAAAATATAATTTGCATAGAGTATATAGAGAGGAAAGCTTGCGTATTTGGAAAAAGCACTCTCTAGCGGGTCATGCTCAAACTCTTAGTCCTTAAGAGCCATTCATAGAGCATATTGTCACATGACATTCAGTCTGACATTTTGTTTTTGTCATAGATAAAAGATTCTACAGGCTTTGTTTTTATCAAACATTCATTTAGAAAATTTTCCAACGTACACATTTATCGATTAAAATATCATTAAATATGGCTAGTTCTCGACGTCAATGTTGTGTGAAAGGTTGTTTTCGCGACACAAAATCAGATAAAGAACATACTTTTTTTGACGCCCTAAAAACAATGAAATGTAAGTAACCTATTTAAAATTAACTAATAATTTATTTCTTTGATTTTTATGTGTTAATTCTTGAATAATTTAATTATAGAGCTAAACGCTGGTGTCAATTTGCTGATATCCATGAAAATAATAAATATTTCTTTATATGTTCTGACAATTTTTAATCAAAACAATTTATAAAAAATATCCACGACGTCTGCAGCGAGATTCTCCAGAATGAAGTGATTTCGTATCCACATTAAAGCCGTCCGTCCACAGGTCTCCAAACACCGGCTCTTGATTAGATTTTGTGCCAGAAGCCGACAACATATATATACATATTTTTATTAAAATAAAGAATAGCCTATATTTTATAGGTAAATAGATATATCTTATTTTAATTTAATAAAAAAAGATCATTTCAATTAGAAAATAAAGTAAAAATATTGTTTATTTTTTTAAGTGTCTATGTGATTCTTTGAAGGTTTTCCTCAAATAACTAATGTTGGCGAATGCGAATCACAAAAATTCCATTGAAAAGATTGTATTTATTTGTTAAAATATTTGTAATGTCATTTTTTGGTCTAAATAAAAAATGGTTAATTTTAAATTATTTTCAAGTATTTATTTTATATATGAATTTCCTCCTAGTCCCTCAAAGTCCCTGAATCTTAATTAAATTATTTTCAAAAAGAAACTCAAAAAGATACTTAAATCTTTACATTAATTATTTGCCAAAGTTTTTTTTTAATAAAAGTACGATTTTATTATATATATATTTTAAAGATTTATATTTATTTTAATTACAAAACAATTAATAATTTTTTCTTTAATATACAGGGTGATTCACGGTCGATGGGACGTTATCCGTTTTATGTAAAACAGAAGTCGGATTTTTCTGAAAATTTAGCACCTTACATTTTCTTACCTGTTCTATCTATCTAAAAAAATATAGTTGCTGTGACTTTTCAATGGAAGCCGAAACGTCGCAAGGCTGAAAATATTTTAGATCGATAGAACAGATAAGAAAATATAAGGTGCTAAATTTTCAGAAAAATCCGACTTTCCGTTTTACATAAAACGGATAACGTCCCATCGACCGTGAATCACCCTGTATATAAGCTCATGTTTTACTCATGATAAATTATTTTGAATCATCCGCTGTGTGACGTCACCAAAATTTTCCTCGATGAGATGCGGTTCCCGCCATTTTGCTTCAGTATACGACCCGCCAGAGAGCTCTGTAACTCGTATACGCTAAAATACATAGGGCCCTTATGGAGCCTTCCTCTCTATTTACTCTATGATAATTTGATTCCTTTTAATTAAAAGTGCAGTAGATCAATATTAATTAATATTATTAATATATTTATTTAATATTTTACCCAGTAGACTATATTCCCATAATAATAATAATTTATTAATATTTATTTATTTTTCTTGACCATGGCGGTTTTCTGCCTATTTATTTATTTATTTTTTATTCATTGACTACGGCAACTTCCTGTCTACTTATTTATTTGAATGTTTTTTAAATTTTTTATTTTTAAACATTTCTTTATACCCAGTGACATATTCTATTTATTTTTTGTTTTATTTAATTGATTACTTATTTGTTTATTCTTCCCAGTGTATTTATTTATTTATTTTTATTGTTCGGACGACGTGCGGTATTCCCTTTTTTATTTTTATTATTATTACTATTTTATTCTTGGTCGCAGCATACTAAGGTTTCACACCGTTCTGCTGTGGCCACACCCTGAGCCACTCAACCAGATCCTGAGTGGGAGGATCGGAGGGCTATAAGGGGAGATGTGGAGGCCCTTTAAAAAAAAAAATTATTTACAATATTTTCATTAAATCAAACCAAGTAATAGAACCGAATATGTACAAATCGACTCCGGTTCGGTTAGTATATATTCAGTTCGGCTCGGTTGGGTTCGTATACAATAATAATAATAATTTATAGCTTTTAATTGAAACAAAAAGTTACCGAGCATCGCTCGGTGGTTCTAGGTACTAAATATAAATAATATAGGAATAGGTATATAATATAATATTTTGTCTTTGTGTTACCTCCAAGCAAATAATTTTAACGAGGATATAAGAAGACATGCCATGTAATGTTATGTATGTTTATTTATTAAAAAAATTACCAAATCTATACTAATATTTAATTCAAGGTATACACGTGTGGATAATTTAATACTTTACCGGATGTTTTATTTAAAAATAAGTAATTACGAACAAGTACTGGTGGAATTCACACACTGAATGTTACGTAGTTTAATCATTTTTCCTTCACATAATTATTTTATGAAAATTCGTCCAAAGCACACACACTAAGCTAATTTCATGATTATTTACTTTTGGTACCTACGCCCTGGAGGAAGGTATTGAGCTCGCTCAAAAATTTAAAAATAATATATTATTTTTTTCGTAGTGCTGTAAAATGTCTGAAAGGTGGAGAAAAATAATTTTCAACCATTTATTATTATAATTATTATTATTTTTTTACTTTAGCATACCTACAGTCAAGTATTGTAATCGTGCATGAAAAAGTGTTTTTTTTTCTTCTTTTTTCAAAATATTTCAAAAACGGCTGAAACTATTTTGATTAAAAAAATTGAACGAAACCATGGCATTTCGGTCTACAAAAAAGCCCTAATAAGTGAACATCGAAAATTATATTTTTCTAGATAATAAATGTTTTGTCAAAATGTCTGTTATTCTGTTAGTTGGTCTGTGCGTTATCAAATTTTTGTGGACGAACTAGCTCAAAAACTAGTGTGAATATCGAAACCAAATTTCAAACGTAGTTTTGGTCCATTGGGATTAAGAGCTGATAGATTTTGGTGCATATCGACCAAAAATTAAGGGGGTGGAGGGGGGGTTAAAAATTAAAAATCTAGGTCATTTGAGCAAACTCAACCAAATTTTGTATACATAATATGTTGGCCCCCAGAAGTCTAAAAATGCAAAAACTAAAAGCCCAAAATGGGAGGGGGTGGGGGCGGTGTAGGGTCAAAAAATGAAAATCTAGGCCCTTGTACCAAACTCAAACAAATTTTGTATACATAATCAGTGGACCTCCAGAAGTCTAAAAATGCGAGAACTAACCACCCAAAATGGGGGGGGGAGCTGTGTATGGTCGAAAAATGAAAATCTAGATCCACTTGTACCAAACTCAACCAAATTTTGTATATATAATCAGTGGGACCCCAGGAGTCTAAAAAATACATAAACTAACCACCCAAATTGGGGGGGGGTGTGTATGGCCAAAAAATTAAAAACTAGACCCTTGTACCAAACTCAACCAAATTTTTTATATATAATCAGTGGGACCCCAGGAGTCTAAAAATACATAAACTAACCACCCAAATTGGGGGGGAGGTGTGTATGGCCAAAAAATTAAAAAACTAGACCCTTGTACCAAACTCAACCAAATTTTGTATATATAATCAGTGGGACCCCAGGAGTCTAAAAATACATAAACTAACCACCCAAATTGGGGGGGAGGTGTGTATGGCCAAAAAATTAAAAAAACTAGACCCTTGTACCAAACTCAACCAAATTTTTTATATATAATCAGTGGGACCCCAGGAGTCTAAAAATACATAAACTAACCACCCAAATTGGGGGGAGGTGTGTATGGCCAAAAAATTAAAAAAACTAGACCCTTGTACCAAACTCAACCAAATTTTTTATATATAATCAGTGGGACCCCAGGAGTCTAAAAATACATAAACTAACCACCCAAATTGGGGGGGGGAGGTGTGTATGGCCAAAAAATTAAAAAAACTAGACCCTTGTACCAAACTCAACCAAATTTTGTATATATAATCAGTGGGACCCCAGGAGTCTAAAAATACATAAACTAACCACCCAAATTGGGGGGGAGGTGTGTATGGCCAAAAAATTAAAAAAACTAGACCCTTGTAACAAACTCAACCAAATTTTGTATATATAATCAGTGGGACCCCAGGAGTCTAAAAATACATAAACTAACCACCCAAATTGGGGGGGGAGGTGTGTATGGCCAAAAAATTAAAAAAACTAGACCCTTGTACCAAACTCAACCAAATTTTGTATATATAATCAGTGGGACCCCAGGAGTCTAAAAATACATAAACTAACCACCCAAATTGGGGGGGAGGTGTGTATGGCCAAAAAATTAAAAAAACTAGACCCTTGTACCAAACTCAACCAAATTTTGTATATATAATCAGTGGGACCCCAGGAGTCTAAAAATACATAAACTAACCACCCAAATTGGGGGGGGAGGTGTGTATGGCCAAAAAATTAAAAAAAACTAGACCCTTGTAACAAACTCAACCAAATTTTTTATATATAATCAGTGGGACCCCAGGAGTCTAAAAATACATAAACTAACCACCCAAATTGGGGGGGGAGGTGTGTATGGCCAAAAAATTAAAAAAACTAGACCCTTGTACCAAACTCAACCAAATTTTGTATATATAATCAGTGGGACCCCAGGAGTCTAAAAATACATAAACTAACCACCCAAATTGGGGGGGAGGTGTGTATGGCCAAAAAATTAAAAAAACTAGACCCTTGTACCAAACTCAACCAAATTTTGTATATATAATCAGTGGGACCCCAGGAGTCTAAAAATACATAAACTAACCACCCAAATTGGGGGGGGAGGTGTGTATGGCCAAAAAATTAAAAAAACTAGACCCTTGTAACAAACTCAACCAAATTTTGTATATATAATCAGTGGGACCCCAGGAGTCTAAAAATACATAAACTAACCACCCAAATTGGGGGGGAGGGTGTGTATGGCCAAAAAATTAAAAAAACTAGACCCTTGTACCAAACTCAACCAAATTTTGTATATATAATCAGTGGGACCCCAGGAGTCTAAAAATACATAAACTAACCACCCAAATTGGGGGGGAGGTGTGTATGGCCAAAAAATTAAAAAAACTAGACCCTTGTACCAAACTCAACCAAATTTTGTATATATAATCAGTGGGACCCCAGGAGTCTAAAAATACATAAACTAACCACCCAAATTGGGGGGGAGGTGTATATGGCCAAAAAATTAAAAAAACTAGACCCTTGTAACAAACTCAACCAAATTTTGTATATATAATCAGTGGGACCCCAGGAGTCTAAAAATACATAAACTAACCACCCAAATTGGGGGGGAGGTGTGTATGGCCAAAAAATTAAAAAAACTAGACCCTTGTACCAAACTCAACCAAATTTTGTATATATAATCAGTGGGACCCCAGGAGTCTAAAAATACATAAACTAACCACCCAAATTGGGGGAGGGGAGGTGTATATGGCCAAAAAATTAAAAAAACTAGACCCTTGTAACAAACTCAACCAAATTTTGTATATATAATCAGTGGGACCCCAGGAGTCTAAAAATACATAAACTAACCACCCAAATTGGGGGGGAGGTGTATATGGCCAAAAAATTAAAAAAACTAGACCCTTGTAACAAACTCAACCAAATTTTGTATATATAATCAGTGGGACCCCAGGAGTCTAAAAATACATAAACTAACCACCCAAATTGGGGGGGAGGTGTATATGGCCAAAAAATTAAAAAAAACTAGACCCTTGTAACAAACTCAACCAAATTTTGTATATATAATCAGTGGGACCCCAGGAGTCTAAAAATACATAAACTAACCACCCAAATTGGGGGGGAGGTGTATATGGCCAAAAAATTAAAAAAAACTAGACCCTTGTAACAAACTCAACCAAATTTTGTATATATAATCAGTGGGACCCCAGGAGTCTAAAAATACATAAACTAACCACCCAAATTGGGGGGGAGGTGTATATGGCCAAAAAATTAAAAAAACTAGACCCTTGTAACAAACTCAACCAAATTTTGTATATATAATCAGTGGGACCCCAGGAGTCTAAAAATACATAAACTAACCACCCAAATTGGGGGGGGGGAGGTGTATATGGCCAAAAAATTAAAAAAACTAGACCCTTGTAACAAACTCAACCAAATTTTTTATATATAATCAGTGGGACCCCAGGAGTCTAAAAATACATAAACTAACCACCCAAATTGGGGGGGGGAGGTGTGTATGGCCAAAAAATTAAAAAAACTAGACCCTTGTACCAAACTCAACCAAATTTTTATATATAATCAGTGGGACCCCAGGAGTCTAAAAATACATAAACTAACCACCCAAATTGGGGGGGGAGGAGTGTGTATGGCCAAAAAATTAAAAAAACTAGACCCTTGTACCAAACTCAACCAAATTTTTTATATATAATCAGTGGGACCCCAGGAGTCTAAAAATACATAAACTAACCACCCAAATTGGGGGGGGAGGTGTGTATGGCCAAAAAATTAAAAAAACTAGACCCTTGTACCAAACTCAACCAAATTTTTTATATATAATCAGTGGGACCCCAGGAGTCTAAAAATACATAAACTAACCACCCAAATTGGGGGGGGGAGGTGTGTATGGCCAAAAAATTAAAAAAACTAGACCCTTGTACCAAACTCAACCAAATTTTTTATATATAATCAGTGGGACCCCAGGAGTCTAAAAATACATAAACTAACCACCCAAATTGGGGGGGGGAGGTGTGTATGGCCAAAAAATTAAAAAACTAGACCCTTGTACCAAACTCAACCAAATTTTTTATATATAATCAGTGGGACCCCAGGAGTCTAAAAATACATAAACTAACCACCCAAATTGGGGGGGAGGTGTATATGGCCAAAAAATTAAAAAACTAGACCCTTGTAACAAACTCAACCAAATTTTGTATATATAATCAGTGGGACCCCAGGAGTCTAAAAATACATAAACTAACCACCCAAATTGGGGGGGGGGGTGTATGGACAAAAAATTAAAAAACTAGACCCTTGTACCAAACTCAACCAAATTTTGTATATATAATCCGTGGGGCCCCAGAAGGCTAAAAATGCAAAAACCAACCCCCTCATACATGAATCATTTTATTAAATATTAAATATAAGTGAGGGGCTAGGTTGTATGGTAATGTCAAGTGGATGGCCACATCAGAACGTGTCAGTTTATTTTAAAATATAATTTATTTTTTTACTTTTTAGTCTTAATTATTTTTATAGAGAAATGTTTGCGGAATTTAACAAAACAATAGTCAAATTGATAGATAGATACATACATACATACATACAGGTGACGCGGATAAAACCGTGTTAAAAAGGTTGGGAAACACTGATTTACATGTATAATTGTCAATGGAGAGTGTGATTTAGTGACTTACCTTGGTTGTTATCCTGTCCTTTGCCTTGCAATTGAAATAAGCGTAGAGGAAGGAGTAGGTGCTATGCCGGTAGTGGTCCCTTGACTACTGTGGTCTCCCGAACCTAAAGCGCCTTCTAAATAGGAGGAGGGTTTTCCCCACCCGACAGAGGGGTCTCTCTCTCTCTCTTATGCAATGCCACAACTCACTGATAGTTGAACATGAATTGGTATAAAATGAACCACCGGCTTATCGGAATTAAAGAGGAAAAATATATAGATATATATTTTGAAACAAGATTGATTCACATATATGAAATATAGTAAAATTGCAATGTCATTTTTGATTTAGTGACCTTGGGAAATGATTTCTCTACTCACGTGTTGTTTACCTGCCTTGCTTGGATATATCTGCAAATCAGGTAAATAATAATAATAATTCAAGATTTAATTGAAAAGATTAAGTTTTTGCCGAGAGTAGCCCAATTGTTAATTATTAAGAGAAATCAACATCCCCTCCTTCAAAATTTTAGTCCGCGAAAGAAATGGAGAAAGGGTATGGTCAAATATTGTAATCGTGGATGAAAAAAGTGGGGTTTTTCCATCTTTTTTTCAATATATCTCAAAAACGTCTGAAACTATTTTGATTAAAAAAATTGGGCAAAACCATGGCATTTCACTCTGCAAAAAAGCTTTAATAAGTAAACATCGAAAAAATTATATTTTTTGAGATAATAATGGTTTTGTCAAAATGTCTGTTAGTTTGTACGTTACCAAATTTTTGTGGACGGGCCAGCTCAAAAACTAGTGTGAATATCAAAACCAAATTTCACACGTACTTTTGGTCCATTGAGCTTAACATCTGATTAGATTTTGGTGTATATCGACCCACAATTAAGGGGGGGGCTTAAAAATTAAAAATCTAGGCCATTTGAGCAAACTCAACCAAAATTTTGTATACATAATCAGTAGGACCCCAGAAGTCTAAAAATGCAAAAACTAATCTCCTAAAATGGGGGGAGGGGGGGTGTAGGGTCAAAAAATGAAAATCTTGGCCATTTACCAAACTCAACCAAATTTTGTATACATAATCAGGACCCCAGGAGAATAAAAATTCAAAAACTAACCCCCCCCCTGCATTATAATAAAAATTATTTTAGGGGCCAGGTTGTATGGTAAAGTCAAGTGGATGACCACATCAGAACACGTTAGCATATTTTATCTTGAGACAGTCTTATAACTCAAGAAACAGTGCATTATATGAAAAAAAGTTTTAAATAAAAGTTTATTTATATCAGGGGGTAAACTAAATTACGCTATTGTTTGTCAACCTAGAACAAGCTTTCAAGGGTATTTCGAGGTAAAGTTCTATTTTCTAAATAGAAAGCTATATGTTTCAGTACATATTCTGAATCTACAAAAAAAAAAAACTGAACAATTTTCATAAGAACTGTTTTTTATACGACATCAAATAAAAAAAAAAAAATATTAAATCAATTAGATCTCAAAAAAATCCTAATAATTATTTTTAACAATCATTCAACTTAATTATCAAATAATAATGATCAAATATTTAATTATTAAATAAATAACACTTTTTCCACAATACTTGATCATAGCCTGTATGGTAAAGTAAAAACTAAAAAAGTACTACTAGAATAAAGTAGTAATGTTTGTGAGCCGGCATGTATCAAAAACTAATCAGCGCTTCATTTTGTTCCAATTTCATTTCAATCGGTTGAATGGTGTGGAAAATATCGTCGACGGAAAAAAGGGTAGTTTACATAATTACATAAGTACATATCGTCGGCTTAGAGTGTAAAGCTGCTAACTCTATTTTTTACCATAATATATGACATATTACGATAGTACCGTTCGAAAGAAAAAGAGATGCAGCAACGACCAAATAAAACTGCTACTTAAAATTACGATCCTAAGTTGTAGAAAAAAATATGAAAAATAGTTTTTTCCATAACAACAACATTAAATTTTGTTTTTTTCTCTGCCCTGTAAAATTTCCTTGTTGAGAGTTGGCAGATTTACTCTCTAAGGCGATGATATGGTACATTCCCACGGATTATAAATAAAAAAATCGCCCTTTTTGGTCTCTCGAACGATCATCATCATTGAGTATACCGTCCTAAGACTGGTTTGATGCAACAATCCGTCTCCACTCGACTCTGTCCTCCGCCAGCTGTTTAACCTCTCTAAATGACTGGCATCCCATATCCCCAATTATTTGGTTGAAATATTCTAATCTGGGTCTTCCCCTTTTCTTTCCCACCTCCCCCTCCAAGATATCCCTAAGCAGTCCCCCATGTCTCAGTGTGTGCCCCATCATCTGACCTCTTCTCTTCTTCAGACTCTTCCACAAGGTTCTTCTTTCTCCGATTTTTCCAAGAACTTCTTCATTTGTAATTTTATCCATCCATTTGATATTCATCATTCTTCTGTAGCACCACATTTCGAAAGCCTCCAATCTCTTTCTCTCCGCTTTTCCAATTGTCCAGGTTTCACACCCGTACATGGCTATGCTCCATACATATGTCTTCAATAGCAACTTTCTGTTTGCTAAGCTGATTGAGGAGGAGCATAGTAGTTTTTGTTTTGAATTAAACCCCATTTTTGCTTGGGCAATTCTTGATTTAATTTCGTTTTTGCTCCTCCCATCCCATGTTATTTTACTTCCTAGGTAGCGGAATTCCTTAACTCCTTCTAGGTTTTCTTGGTTAATTTTGATGCATTCCTGTCTCGTTTGTTCTTTTTTGTACATACTAGGACCTTGGTTTTATTCTTGTTTACTTTCATTTTGATTTCTTCTATTAGGATTTGGTTAATTCCATTCAAGGCGTCCTCTAATTCTTTTTTATTGCTTCCTAGAAGGGCAATGTCATCGGCAAATCTTAACATAGCGATCTTTTGACCTTGGATTTCGATACCTGTATCAATTTTGTCTTTGAATTCTTTAATCGCTTCTTCTATGTATAAGTTGAAAATCATGGGTGACAGCACACATCCTTGTCTTACACCTTTTTTTATTTTGGCTTCTCTTTGTTCATCACCAATATTTATAATTGCCGTCTGGTTTTGATATAGATTGTAGATTAGTCTTCTCTCTCTGAATTTTATTCCCGCCTGTTTAAATATTATAAACATAATTTCCCAATTGACGTTATCGAATGCTTTTTCTAGGTCTATGAATCCGATGTAGACAGATTCTTCCCTGATAAAAGCCCTTTCTATTATTAGTCTAAGAAAGAGAATTGCTTCTCGGGTGCCTCTGTTTCTTCTAAAGCCGAACTGGTCTTCACCCAGATTTTCTTCAACTCTTTGTTCTATTCTTCTTTGGATTCGAACGAGACTCCATGTAATTTTTGGCAAAACCGTAATGTGCAAAAATTCAACCTAAATGAATAGTACAATTTGTGACTTTGACAGACCATGGGTTCCGTAGTCTTTACATGTGGACCCTTTGAAGTTCCACTTGGTGCGAGACCGATTGCAATACTTTACCCATCTATCCATTTATGGATAAAGCGAAATGCCTAATGAGGAAATCGTATCGAGCCTTGAAATTTTTTTCACATTTTCCTCTGATTTGTTATTTAAATTATTATATATAAATTTTTATAAAGGATCTAAAATGAATAGATAAAGTGATTAATATAAGTTGAATAGGATTCGAATATCTACGAGTGATTATTATTATTATTATGATTAATTCCGCTAGCAATTGCCTAGAGAGAGTCACATGGGAGCATTCATTTTTACTTTCACAATTATATTCTATAGAATATAATGGGAGAGTATTGCGATGGCCTGTCTGGGTCCTGACTCTTTGAGAGCTTGTATCTCAGAGATGAAAAAAGGTAATTTCATTTTGTAACTTCTAGGTGGAAGGAATCGTTGCCCTTAATAGTTGGAAACCGGATTTAGGACATAAAACCGGAAATTGTGGTCCCCATAGGCCAAAAAGGGGTCCAAAATCCATTGGTCAGTGCGTATGTACGTATGTATGTACTGCCCCTGCGTTTCGTAATCATAAGTGTTAGGGCTCTCTTGAGGTGAGTGCTGTGTGGCGCTTGTGCCGCCCCCCCATCATCGTCATTTTTGGACGGCTGATGAGGTTTTTAACCTAATTTATAAACGAATCTCTATTCTTTCTGTAAAGGGCTGCCCCCCCCCCCTTCTGCGTGGCGAAATAAATCAGTCAGTGAAATCAGAAAACCGGAAGTGGACATTTACATGAAAGATTTTTCGTTTTTTTTTTAATTTTTTCAGAAACCCTCTAACGATTTTTTTTAAATTAGTGTATTTATCAAGTGTCTTGACACACAAATTATTATGTATAAATTTATATAAAAGATCTAAAATGAATAGATAAAGTGATTAATATAAGTTAAATAGGATTTGAATATATCTACTAGTGATTATTATTATTATTATTATTATTAGTTCCGCTAGCAATTGCCTCGAGTGTCACATGGGAGCATTCATTTTTAGTGTTAATTACCATTTGGTTTAATTTTAGCATGAATTATCATTTGATCAGCCGTTTTCTGAGAACATCAAAATATAACTGAACAACATATATTCACAAGTTGAACCATTTATTCCACGCCACTTGTTTGATGATTAAAGAGAAAATTTGTTTATGTATATTAGACATACCTACCAAGTGTCTTTTCAACTATACGGGTGAGAATTTTAAAACGTCGTGTTCGAATAAAGAATAGTTCCTTGAAATGTTCGTGACATGCAAGTATACTAGAATTTTAACTTGCTTGAACTTGCTCCAATTCATATTTCTATCTAACGAGAGGAATGTTAATATTTTTATTATCAAGTGAAAGGTCATAGATCCCCCCAGATGTACAGGACCATTAAAATAAGCTGACTTGTTCTGATGTGGCCATCCACTTGACTTTACCATACAACCTGGCCCCTAGAATTATTTATAATCATGTAAGGGGGGGGGGTTAGTTTTTTGCACTTTTATACTTCTTGGGTCCCACTGATTATGTATACAAAATTTGGTTGAGTTTGTTATTATCAAGTTAAATGGCCGAGATATTCATTTTTGACCCCCCACCCCCACATACGACCCAGGGGATCAATTATCTATCCGATTCATGCATCTAGGATACTGTGGGTTAAATTTTATATTGCCTATTTTTGGATATTTGAGTAATATTGCATAAAATTGCATATTTGAAGGATATTGCATAAAATTGCATATTTCACGCCAAATACAGATGCTTTAAAAGTAACTTTTTGGAGTGTCGCAGACAGGAAATCTTGTTGTAAATTTTGTTCGAAATCTTAAAGGAATTCTCTTTTTTTTTAATTTCGGTCACTGCACTGCAGCCAATTGCTTTTAGCACCTCCCCCCTTATCCCTTTCCGCTCTTTTTCGCCGACCCCTGGAGTCTTCGTCAAAATTATATGGTGATATGAAATGTGTCATAAATATCTGAGTTGACAGTGTAAAAAAATGATCTTTCAAAAAAAAGTCTATAATGGAATATTTCCAAAAAGGTCACGTGACTTTCGAAGTCACGCCCTTAAAAATAGGAGGGCTCAATGATTTAAAGATACTCCTTCTCATTAGGGAATTAACCAATCGATAGATTTTCTTGTGGAAAATTTCCAGAGATGAGAGTTAGCAGAGTGCAGAGATGTGAGAGCTCAGTCGTTGAGCTCAGTCAGTTAGTTAGTTAGTAGGAGTTAGCATGTAGACAGTAAGTGAGTTGAGTGTAAAAATACTACCCCACTTACACCAAAATAAAAATCATATAAAAGAAAATGTGTTCTATTTCAACCCTTGCCTAGAGTTAGCGAACTTTTTTCCTCTACAGGACACACAACCTCTAGCAACGGCGTGCTAGACAGAGGAACCACGACTTCGAGGCTTCACGTTACCCTTAGTAGGCACTCATAATCCTTCGGGACTATGATACGGCCCGCTATAAATAAATAATTAATTTTGTTTGCAGCCAACATCACAGGTCGCGACATAATTTGGTCGCACCGGAGGGTTAAACCTCTTTGGCGCAACAAGAGAAAGAATGAAAAAAAGAAGAAATAAAACAGGGGGACATTATTAATTTAAATTCAAATAAAAGAAAAATAGGTCTCAACGACAAAATTGTAGCATTTGACGGATTACAAAGGATGTAGGTAAACATAGCTAAAAAAACCCAACAAAATCCACTTATTTTTCTTATTATTCAGTTGTACTTTGACGACTAGTTACTATTCTCAACTCGAAAATGCCGAAAAGTTTGCAATCTTTTTCTTTCAAAATAAAAGTGCGGGGTTTCTTTAAATTCGCCCCCATTACGTCTGTGGATGTGGATCCCTCCTTTTCATCGTATAAATCAATTTTAAGTGACCGTAGACATAATATCCTGAAAATAATTAAAAAAAATACTTGTAAACATAAATTATTCACAATTACAATCAAATTTTAATTATTTTTGAGATCCTTTGTTATTTTTTTTTATTTTAATGACCTTCCAGAACTATAGCCAATTTTGGCCATTGACTGTTCATGTGTGTGTATGTGTGTGGAAGTATGTGTAAATTAGTGTAGGGATCAGATTATAGCCGGTCAAATTTTGCATTATTTCTTTATTAGTTTATTATTTGTACCTCAATAGGAAGAGATGATTAATATAAAAAAATAAAAGCAATACAATTAGTCCAAGAGCTGGTGACACATTTTGACTACGGATTTGACCAAACTAGCAATAATTCGTAATAGTACCGTCTATGATAGTTGTACAGGGAATGGCCAGTCTGGCTGGCTGTAGCAGGTGGACCAGGTACTGCGCATGGTGAGAGTGAGGTAAAAAATATATGTTAAAAAATATTTTTGACCCACAATGAAATTATAAAAATTATAATTTATAGTCAATTATATATAATATATTTACAGCTATTTAGAGCTTAAATTTTAAAAATGTACTATTTTTGACCGACTTTGAAAAAAGGAGGTTATGAATTCAACAGAATGTTTTTTTTTTTTTTTAAGTGATTGTTTAGAGAACTCCGTGTTCAAAACTTCCTTCTCCCAAAATAAAATATTACTTTTAACACGTATCATAAATAACTATTATGTTGCAAAAAACAATTTTTTCTTTGCCAAGAATGGCAGTTTTTAAAAATAAGCCCCGGGCGGCAAAATGTCATAATCCGACACTGTTAAGAGCTAACCAGTCAATAAAAGATTCAAATAATAACAATTAGTAACAATAAGAAGATTTAATATTTGAAATCAACAAAATTATAAAAACAATAATTAATTTATATATGTTACAAATTAATTTAATTTAGAAGCTAAATCATTTTATAAACAATTAAAAACAGTTAATATTTTAGTAAATTTTACTTAACACGATATTAAAATTTCAGCGTGCATCAAAAATATATATTTTTTTTTTGGTGTAAAAATACACTTTGGGGTGGTCTGGTTCCACGCCCCACCACTCAAATGGTCTGGGGTGAATATATTATGTTTATAATTGACTATAAATTATAATTTTTCTAATTTCATTGTGGGTCAAAAATATTTTTTAACACATATGTATTTTTTACCGCACTCACACCATGCACAGTACCTGGTCCACCTGCTACAGCCAGCCAGACTGGCCATTCCCTGTACAACTATCATAGACGGTACTATTACGAATTATTTCTAGTTGGGTCAAATCCGTACTCAAAAACGTGTCACCAGCTCTTGGACTATAATACTTGAGGAATAACAATTCTACATTGGATTTTTGACTTTTCGATTATTATTGGTAACCATTGCTGAAGACATAGAGGAATCGACTTGAAATCAAAAATAACAATCGATTCTTGTCTATTACTAGAGGGATAACTTTACTGCATTCCATTTTTGATGTTTTGACTATTAATGGCAACCTCTACTGAAAACGTGGAAGAATCGACTTAAAATCAAAAAGAATAAATTCTTCTATGGTTAACAATTCAAGCTTGAGCTGGACGAGACCCCATTTAATTTTTGGCAAAACAGTCACGTGCTAAAATTCAACCTAATTGAATACTACAATTTGTGACTTTAATTGACACCATAGGTTCCGTAGTCTTTACCTGAGGACCCTTTAAAGTCGCGCTTGCAGTAAGACAGATTACAATACTTTTCCCATGCTTTGGATTGGATAAAGTAAAAATATCAACTTAATCTATTTCCCATAATGCATATAATAAATATTAGTTTGTCCAAAATAAAAATAGAAAACCGGGAAATGATAAAAATTATTATCATCATTAATATAATGGTAAAAAAATAAATTATTATTATAAAAATGACAGACAGGAAATATATAGATAAAGTGAATACCTATGTCCATTGGAGGAAACAGTAAAAACTTTTGCACGACAATGACCTCACTAAAAATTTTATTTTAACAATTATCTATATACTTAATAATAATTGGCTTGGGCGACCACTCCCACGTGATTGGTTTAATCTTAAAACTCAGTAATAGAAAATTTTAAAAAATTTGGAAATTTAAATGATTAATTTGACATTGATCATCAGTCTTTTTAAATAGAAATATTTCAACTATTATTTCTCATGGGGTCAATTACCTGATTAGATATAGAAAACTCGTTTTTACTTTACCATACAGGGTATGGTCAAGTATTGTAATCGTGCATGAAAAAAAATAATTTAAAATAAAAAATAAAACCGACTTCAAAAAATTAAATGCAACAAATAAAATACACTAAAAGGTATAAAATAATTATTATCTTATTTAGTTACAACTAAACGACGAAATATTAACATGAAAATACTTTTTGAAGTCGGTGCCATACATATACCTTTTATGAATCGCACTCGACGGATCGTACGTTTGGAGGGTATGCTCGCTTATAGGTATAGTTTGTTTGGCACCGACTTCAAAAAGTAAGTTCATGTTAATATTTCGTCGTTTAGTTGTAACTAAATAAGATAATAATTATTTTATACCTTTTAGTTTATTTTATTTGTTGCATTTAATTTTTTGAAGTCGGTTTTATTTTTTTATTTTAAATTATTTTTATTTTTCTCTTTTTAGTGATGTTATTAATAGTGATCATATCATCAGAACTTGACCAAATTAATATGGCATCATCCCTAAGAAACCCCCTTTCGAATAAAAAAAGAATCATCGAAATCTGTTCATAAACAAAGAAGTTAGGCCTAAACAAACCGAACAAAATAGTCTATTACCTATGAAAAAAAATGGGACCAATCGGAAGGGAGACTAAACCCAATGCACAAAAAATTTTCAAAATCGGTTCACAATTGGCGGAGATATGAGGTAACATAGGTACAAAAAAAAAAAAAAAATCAGTCGAATAGAGAACCTCCTCTTTTTTTGAAGTCGGTTAAAAAGTGTTTTTTTTCCTTCTTTTTTTCGAAATACCTCAAAAAGGGCTGAAACTATTTTGATTAAAAAAATTAAGCGAAACCATGGCATTTTGCTCTACAAAAAAGCTCTAATAAGTGAACATCGAAATTGATATTATATTAATTTCTTGATTAGTTTAGGAGAATTTTTTATTTATTATTTAAATGAGAATTTGTATCCGCAAGAAGTTTAGTTATATTTAGTTATATATTGATATTATATTTTTCGAGATAATAATTGTTTTGTCAAAATGTTTGTTAGTTAGTTTGTGCGTTACCAAATTTTTGTGGACGAGCTAGCTCAAAAACTAGTGTGAATATCGAAAGCAAATTTCAGTTTTGGTCCATTGAGATTAAGAGCTGATTAGATATTGGTGTATATCGACCCAAAATTAAGGGGGCGGAGGGGGCTAAAAATTAAAAATCTAGGCTATTTGCAAACTCAACCAAATTTTGTATACATAATCAGTGGGCCCCCAGAAGTCTAAAAATGCAAAAACTAACCGCCCAAAATGGTAAAAAAATGAAAATATAGGCTCTTGTACCAAACTCAACCAAATTTTGTATACATAATGAGTGGACCCACAGGAGTCTAAAAATGGAAAAACTAACCCCCTCCCCTACATGATTATAAATAATTTTATTAAATATTAAATATAAGTGACGGGCCAGATTGTATAGTAAATTCAAGTGGAATACCCTGAAAATGTGTGACAGCCTCTTCATGTTGGGCGTCTCTGTCGCATCTGACCTGTCTTGGAATGAATACATCTCCTCTGTGGCTAAATCTGCAGCAAGGAAGATTGGCTACTTATTCAAGTCCAAGCGATTTTACAAACCCCCACAACTTCTCACAATCTACAAGGCCCAAATCCGCCCCTGTCTCGAATACGGCTCTCATCTATGGAGAGGAGCCTCTAAATATTCTCTTGCTACCCTGGATGCAATTCAGAAACGAGCCGTCAGGCTAATTAACGATTGTACCCTCACCGACTCGCTCGACTCGCTGGCTCATCGAAGAAATGTCTCTGCCCTTTCCCTTTTCTATAGATACTATCACGGCAGGTGCTCTGATGAGATAAAATCAATAGTTCCCCCCAAAGCATGCTTTGCACGTAGCACGCGTTTTGCCGACTCCCAACACTCTTTCGCGGTCAAATTAGAAAAGTGCCGGACCAAATCATTCGCCAATTCATATATCCCCATGACTTCAAGGAACTGGAACTCTCTCCCAGCCTCCATCTTTCCCAGCACCTATAATCTTCAACCCTTCAAAACCGGGGTGGATAGACACCTACGTCTACACCCTCTCACTTAATCAACTTTCCCTTCTCTTCGGTAATGCAAGGGTCTTTCGAGATCCATAGGAGCTGCATCTTTACTGGTGCACCCTTCTTGCATTCGATTGCATTAAAAAAAAAATATAAATAAACCTTTTTATATAATGCACTGTTTTTGAGTTACAAGACTGTCTCAAGATAAAAAACTCACCCGGTATAATAAAAAATATTAAACTTTTTTCAATATAGGTAAGTCTTTATTTATAGATTAATCATAAATTAGATTAATAGTTAATTAAAATAGTTTAATTTTTATATTTATGTATACCTAGGTAGACATTTTAATATCAATCAACTTGATAGGTATTTAATTTGTTCGGATTAGGATCTTCAAAGACTAGGCCGAAATTCAATTATTTATTAAAATAATAGTAAATTATTTATATTTTTTGAATTTAATGACAAAAAAAAGTTTGATTAGTTTTTAATTGTCAAATATTTATTATTTAAAGTGTAAAAACTGAAAAAAAATACCATTCGTGGATTATAGTGCTCATTCAAGTGTAGGTACTTTTTATATCTAAATTGAGTAAATAAATTAAAAAGAGATTCGGCTTAATAAATGGAAAAACCTCGAGTCAATAGAATAATTATATTTATATTATTATCACCTGAAGTCAGATAAGCCAATTCACTTGCAGTAAAATGCGATATTATTTTCCTTCTGTTTAGAAATAAGCTGACGTGTTCTGAGGTGGCCATCCACTTGACTTTACCATTCAACCTGGCCCCTCAATTATATTTAAAATTTAATAAAATTATTTATAATCATGTAGGGGTGGGGGGGGGTTAGTATTTGCATTTTTAGACTCCTTGGACCCACTGATTATGTATACAAAATTTGGTTGAGTGGATATTGATGAGGCAGTCCAAAAAAAGAAGAAGATAATTTACACTATCTTTTTATACATAAAACCGACGTTTCGGAGGCTATTCCCTCCTTCTTCAGGGTTTTGAAAAGTCAGTGAAGGAAATCCAATGCGGCATTCCCCCTGTCTCCTCTTTCAGTGACATTTCATGTAACATTATAATTCTGCTGATAATGAAATACAATACATTATTGTTACTGCCACTGAAAGAGGAGACAGAGGGGAATGCCGCATTGGATTTCCTTCACTGACTTTTCAAAACCCTGAAGAAGGAGGGAATAGCCTCCGAAACGTCGGTTTTATGAATAAAAAGATAGTGTAAATTATCTTCTTCTTTTTTTGGACTGCCTCATCGCTATCCACTTAATTCACTTATCAGTTCGTCTCCAAAAATTACTCCAATCTTATTTGGTTGAGTTTGGTAAATGGCAAAGATTTTCATTTTTTGACCCTCCGCCCCCCCCCCATTTTGGGAGGTTAGTTTTTGCATTTTTAGACTTCTGGGGATCCACTGATTACGTATAAAAAATTTGGTTTAGTTTGGTAAATGGCAGAGATTTTCATTTTTTGACTCTCCGCCCCCCCCCCCACTTCGGGCGGTTAGTTTTTACATTTTTAGACTTCTTGGGACCCATTGATTATGTATACAAAATTTGGTTGAGTTTGGTAAATGGCCAAGATTTTTATTTTTTGACCCCCCCCCATTTTGGGCAATTAGATTTTGCATTTTTAGACTTCTGGGGGTCCACTGATTATGTATACAAAATTTGGTTGAGTTTGCTCAAATCGCCTAGATTTTTAATTTTTAACCCCCCCCCCCCTTAATTTTGGGTCGATATGCACCAAAATCTAATCAGCTCTTAATCTCAATGGACCAAAACTACCTGTGAAATTTGGTTTCGATATTCAGACTAGTTTTTGAGCTATCTCGTCCACAAATTTGGTAACGCACAGACTAACTAACTAACAGACATTTTGACAAAACAATTATTATCTCGAAAAATATAATTTTTTCGATGTTCACTTATTAGAGATTTTTTGTAGACCAAATGCCATGGTTTCGCTCAATTTTTTTAATCGAAATACTTTCAGCCGTTTTTTAGATATTTTGAAAAAAAGAAGAAAACCACTTTTTTCATGCACGATTACAATACTTGACCATACCCTGTATGGTAAAGTAATAAATGAAAAACTCGAACTCTCATTTATTGTTAAAGAAAAAGTTTCTTAAGGTAGGTAGTTAGTTCTTTCACAAATGCAAAAATTCAAGAAGTCTTCGAAAGTTAGAATATAAGTGATTAAAAGCATAATAATACACATACTGTTAAAATTTGAAGACGATTTACAACAACAAACATGAAATAATTGCAATTAAAATTGAAATTTTATACATACGGTAGATTGGGAAAGGGTGGAAAAATTATCATTATTTTTTTTTCATTGAAGGACTTTCACCATCTTGATGAAAACCTAATATTTGTTAGAACAATATATTCGGAGTAATTTAAAAAAAAATTGAAATTATTTACGACGTAATTTTGATAAAAAATAAAATAAACTGTAACGGATCGTTGCTAAGCTTTATCCAATTTCATTTGAAATATTGATATTTTTATTCCTTTATCATTAATCAGATATCACTTGCTATTTGCAGTCCATGTTGACTTAAATTGAAAAATAACAATGTATTCTTATCTAATACTAGAGGAATAACTTTATTATATTCCATTTTTGATGTTTTGACTATTAATGGCAACCTCTACTGAAAACCGGGAAGAATCGACTTAAAATCAAAAAGACTAAATTCTTTTTTGATAAACAACTCAAGCTTGAGTTATTTGTGATTTCAAGCCGATTCCTCCATGTCTTCAGCACTGGTTACCAATAATAATCGAAACGTCAAAAATCCAATGTAGAATTGTTATTCCTCAAGTATTAGATGAGAATCGATGCCTATTTTTGATTTTAACTCGATTCTTCAATGACTTCAGCAATGGTTACCAATATAAACCGAAAAATCAAAAATCCATTGTAGAATGGTCTTCAAGTACTAGATGAGAATCAATCGCTATTTTTGATTTTAACTCGATTCCTCTATGTCTTCAGCAAAGGTAACGGTTAAGAAAACAACGCAGTTGCTATGGTTAGTCATAAAATTTCCTCCCAAATTTTTAGCATTTCACTTAGGTTAAATGAGCTATATTAAACCGATCAAATGAATAAATTTTAAAGAATTTAAAATAAAGAATTAAAAAAAAGTACTATCTTACTCTCGAGTAAAGTACTTTAAAATATAATTTTACTAAAAACTTTATTTAACCTTTTGTGTGGTCCCCAAGGTACTTAATTAGGATATTAAATTTAATCTAAATTGGTTAATTCATTTTCAAGATATTAAGAAAAAACTAAAAAAGTTCTGAAATAAAGTACTAATGTTTGTGGGCCGATATGTACCAAAAACTAATCAGCGCTTTATATTGTATAAAGAATGGTTGGTTTTTAATTTGATTTCAATCGGTTCAACGGTGTGGAAAAAATCGTGTACCAAATAAATGATAACATCCATACATCCGCACGCACTTAATGAAAAAAATCGCACTTTTTGGCCTCTCGACGAGACCCCATGTAATTTTTGGCAACCTTCACGTGCTAAAATTCAACCTAATTGAATAATACAATTTGTGACTTTAATTGAGATCATGGCTTCCGTAGTCTTTACCTGAGGATCCTTTAAAGTTACGCTTGTCGCGAGACCGATAACAATACTTTACTCATGCTTCGCATTGGATAAAGTAAAAAAACAAAACATATTTGGGCGATTATTTTTAGTGGAGGGGATAAAATATCAATGGCTTGGAAACGATCCATTCATAAATAGAATATAGTAGCGTAAAAAGTACAGCCACGTTAAAAAAATAACCTAAAATTTTAACACCGTTCATATTTATTGAGTGGTTACGAGGCTAAAACTTTTTGTGTGGATTATCGCGAAAGAACCTTCTTAAAATTGATTCGTTATAAAATATTATATCAAATTTCTATCGAAGTCCAAAACGCTAAGTATTTTGGTATCATCATTATAATATTTTCAAACTAAAAAACAAAAAAAAAAATGAAATATACTTTAAAATGAACCTATAATAATGAAAATATTTTATTTTTTACACCAAAATTAGTGGGGGGGTCAAAAAATAAAAATCTAGGCCATTCCAGCAAACTCAACCATATTTTGTATACTAAATCAGTTGGCCCCTAGAACACTAAAAATTAAAAAACAAACCGCCCAAAATGGCGGCGGGGGCTCAAAAAATAAAAATCTAGCCCCTTGGACCAAATTCAACCAAATTTTGTATACATAATCAGTGGGCTACCAGAAGACTAAAAATGCAAAAACTAACCGCCCAAAATAGGGGGGGGGGGAGGGCTCAAAAAATGAAAATCTAGTCCCTTGTACCAAACTCAACCAGAAGTGTATGGTAAAGTCAAGTGGTTGGCCTCATCAGAACGTGTCAATTTATTTGAATTCTATTACAGCGAGAGGGTTGTTGGGGTTGAGAGTGTTCGGAGGTCTTGGGCACCAGACACCTGGACCCCTTTCCCCACCTCTGAATACTCTTAAAAACCGACTTTTCGGAAAATCTTCCCTACTTTTTTTTAGGAAAAGAATCAAAGAAGGAAATATACAAGAAATTTTTTACTTCTTTCCATCAGCAGTGCTCGAATATTGCAGTTTCTTCCCAGTAGTTTTTTTACTTTATCCAATGCAAAGCATGGGTAAAGTATTGTAATCGCTCTCGGGGCAAGCGTGGCTTCAAAGGGTCCTCAGGTAAAGACTACGGAACCCATGGACTCAATTAAAGTCACAAATTGTAGTATTCAATTAGGTTGAATATTAGCACGTGACGGTTTTGCCAAAAATTACATGGGGTCTCGTCGAGAGGCCAAAAAGTGCGATTTTTTCATTTAGTGCGTGCGTATGGATGTATGGATGTTATCGCTTTTTTGGCCCACGATTTTTTCCACACCGTTACACCGATTGAAATGAAATTGAAAACCTACCATTAGTTTAACAAAATGAAGCGCTGATTAGTTTTTGGTACATATCGGCCCACAAACATTAGTACTTTATTTCGGTACTTTTTTAGTTTTTTCTAAATATCTTGAAAATGACTTAACCAATTTTGATGAAATTTAATATCCTAATTAAGTACCTTGGGGACCACAAAAAAGGTTAAATAAAGTTTTTAGTAAAATTATATTTTAAAGTACTTTACTCTAGAGTAAGATGGTACTTTTTTAATTTTTTAAATTCTTTAAAATTTATTCATTTGAACGTTTTAATATAGCTCATTTAGCCTTGCTTAAGTAAGAATGGATAGGCTTCTCTCTGTGAAATGCTAAAAATTTGGGAGGAATTTTTATGAGTAACCATAGCAACTGCGTTGTTTTCTTATCCGTTACCTTTGCTGAAGACAGAGAAATCGATTTTAAACCAAAAATAGCGATTGATTCTCATCTAGTTCTTGAGGAATAATCATTCTATATTGGATTTTTGACGTTTCGGTTTTTATTAGTAACCATTGCTGAAGACATAGAGAAATCGACTTTAAACCAAAAATAGCGATTGATTCTCATCTAGTACTTGAGGAATAATCATTCTATATTGGATTTTTGACGTTTCGGTTTTTATTAGTAACCATTGCTGAAGACATAGAGAAATCGACTTTAAACCAAAAATAGCGATTGATTCTCATCTAGTACTTGAGGAATAATCATTCTATATTGGATTTTTGACGTTTCGGTTTTTATTAGTAACCATTGCTGTAGACATGGAGGAATCGACTTAAAATAAAAAATAGCGATTGATTCTCATCTAATACTTGAGAAATATCCATTCTATATTGGATTTTTGACGTTTCGGTTTTTATTAGTAACCATTCCTGAAGACATAGAGAAATCAACTTTAAACCAAAAATAGCGATTGATTCTCATCTAGTACTTGAGGAATAATCATTCTATATTGGATTTTTGACGTTTCGGTTTTTATTGGTAACCATTGCTGAAGATATAGAGGAATCGACTTAAAATCAAAAATAGCGATTGATTCTCATTTAATACTTGAGGAATAACAATTCTACATTAGGTTTTTGACGTTTCGATTATTATTGGTAACCATTGCTGAAGACATGGAGGAATCGACTTAAAATCAAAAATAACGATCAATTCTTATCTAATACTAGAGGAATAACCTTATTGCATTCCATTTTTGATGTTTTGACTATTAATGGAAACCTCTACTGAAAATGTAGAAGAATCGACTTAAAATCAAAAAGACTAAATTCTTTTTTGGTAAACAACTCAAGCTTGAGTTGTTTGCCATAAAAGAATTTAGTCTTTTTGATTTTAAGTCGATTCTTCTACATTTTCAGTAGAGGTTTCCATTAATAGTCAAAACATCAAAAATGGAATGCAATAAGGTTATTCCTCTAGTATTAGATAAGAATTGATCGTTATTTTTGATTTTAAGTCGATTCCTCCATGTCTTCAGCAATGGTTACCAATAATAATCGAAACGTCAAAAACCTAATGTAGAATTGTTATTCCTCAAGTATTAAATGAGAATCAATCGCTATTTTTGATTTTAAGTCGATTCCTCTATATCTTCAGCAATGGTTACCAATAAAAAAAACGTCAAATAATTGAATTTATTCAAGTACTAGATGAGAATCAATCGTATTTTTGGTTTAAAGTGACTTATGTCTTCAGGAATGGTTACTAATAAAAACCGAAACGTCGAAATCAATATAGAATGGATATTCTCAAGTACTAGATGAGAATTATTTTTGAATTAATTTCAATATGAACTACAAATTGCAAGTGATATCTGATTAATAATAAAGGAACAAATATATTAATATTTCAAATGAATTTGGATAAAGTTTAGCAACGATCCGTTGCAGTTTATTTTTTAATTTAAATCATTAATTTAAAGAAGCTGCAAATAGTGCACTTACCGAATACGCACTTTTTTTTCAATTTCATAATACATTTTCATGAATAGCTCGTTTCATAAATTCCATCCCTTCCAGATGATATACATAGATAAATTTAAATAGTAGTGTGTGTTCCAGGCAATTAGCTGGATAGATGGATTGACAGATAGGTAAGTAGATAGTTAAATGGTGGTTAGTTTTGATTAAAAATAGGTTAACAGGAAAGAGAACCGCCCGGCCGAGAGGCTTCCGTTCCGATACCAAAGTGTCAAAGACAAATTCAGCTGAGTGTGTGTTGGTGCATGCCATGCAGAGCAGACAGCCAGGGAGGTTGCCACCCAAGTCATTGAACCTGCATACACTACAAGAACAGCAATCCAAAGCCAGCCAGCCAATGTGCATGCATTCACAAACAGTTCGTGATCTAGTTAGTATGTCTCAATTAGATCCCACTTTATTTACTTAAACAAAAATTAACTAGTTATGTTTGTTTGTTGACCCATATCCCTACTGAAAACAAATCAGCGTTTGATTTTGTTAGAATCTACTTACTATAATACACAATCCTATTTATATCTTATATACTATATTAAGACTATCTATATACATATTTCCTATACTAGGGTTGGCGAACCAATGGCACGCGTGCCACAAGTGGCATGTTTGAAAATTTCGATGGCACAAAAACAAAATTATTTTTTTATCTGTTATCTTTTTTGATAGAAAGACTATCGGTATATAAAATTAAGGTTTTGTCTGTACATTGGGGTGGTAGTATGGGTGGGGTGCTGGGTGGGTTTCGGGGGGGGTCCAGGGGCGAGACCCCTGTCTAGCAAGAGGGCCGCCGAAGGCGAGCCTTGCATCTAGTATATATATATATATATATATGTGTATATATGTGAACCCGCCGAACCCCCCACACATTCGCACCCCACCACCGGACCCCCACATCCACCCCTCCACTATCACTTCCACCCCCGCCCTCAGTTTTCGAATTTTTAGCCTTCCAGTGGCCCACAGATACAAAATTTGGATGAGTTTGGCCCAAGGGCAAGAATTATCATTTTTTGACCCTCCCCCCTATTTTGGGTGGTTAGTTTTTGCATTTCTATCTCTCTAGAGGCCCACAGATTATGTCTACAAAATTTGGTTGAGTTTAGTCAAAAGGCAAGAATTTTCATTTTTTTGACTCTTTCCCCCATTTTGGGTGGTTAGTTTTTGCATTTCTAGCTCTCTAGAGGACCACATAATATGTATACAACAAAATTTGGTTGAGTTTAGTCAAAAGGCAAGAATTTTCATTTTTTGACCCCCCCCCCAAATTTGTAATACAATTGTTTGATGTTCATGAGTGTGGAAAATTGCTTTCTGTAGAAGTCGCTTCCGTCACGCACGCTCCCAATATATTTGTTTATTTGCATCAAAAGAAGAGGACAACCTCATTATCTTTATGTATCAACAAACACTCTTTTAATACTTTTGGCAAAACAAAATGTTTTCAATTAAATAATATTAATAGTTTGTTCAAGTCATTAGGTATTCGTAAGAGATATAAAAGAAAGAGGAAGATAGCAATTGAATTACAAGTGAAGAAGATGGAATTATAATATTATTTAAGGAAATTTAAATGAAAATATTAGATTAGACAAGGAGACAAAAAACTGCAATCAAGCGTGACTTGAAACATCGTTGTTTGTTTGAGATTTTATTGAGATTTTAAGCCGATGTTATAATAAAGGCATAAATGAACAATTGATTTTATATTTAAATTTCTTATTAATTATTAGCTAAATATGTTTCTAGTGTCAAAATAAGTTTTCACTTTTTTACTTTACCATACAGGGTATGGTCAAGTATTGTAATGGTGTATGAAAAAAGTGTTTTTTTTCCTTCTTTTTTCGAAATATCTAAAAAACGGCTGAAACTATTTTGATTAAAAAAATTGAGCGAAACCATGGCATTTCGGTCTACAAAAAAGCCCTAATAAGTGAACATAGAAAAAATTATATTTTTGACGTGACAACGTCTTATAAATTGGTTTGCCGGGTGACACTTCAAGAAACTGCGTTACGCTCCGCTCACGTTATGCGCTCACAATGAGAGCGAGTGAGAGGCACGCGTCCCTTCCACTCGGGCATGGTTAGCCCGCCTAAGAGCGAGAGAGACAGACATAAAAAGTGAAAGGCGAGATTCTTTGTATAAATTAATGTTTTAAATATAATTCTTTGTATAAATAAATGTTTTAAATTGTTACTATTATTTCATCCTTCTTCCTACTATACGAATGAATATTCACATTAAAATTATTTTACCACTCAAAGTCGTTGTCACGTAAAACTTTCGCCCGTATACCGACTTTACAGGCAACCATTTTTTTTGAGATAATAATTGTTTTGTCAAAATGTCTGTTAGTTAGTCTGTGCGTTACCAAATTTTGTGGACGAGCTAGCTCAAAAACTAGTGTGAATATCGAAACCAAATTTCACACGTACTTTTGGTCCATTGAGATTAAGAGCTGATTGGGCGAGGGGGGGGGATGTAAGGTAAAAAAATGAAAATCTAGACCCTTGTCAACCAAATTTTGTATACATAATCAGTGGGACCCCAGAAGTCTAAAAATGCAAAAACTAACCGCCCGAAAGGTGTGAGGGAGGGGTCAAAAAATGAAAATCTTGGCCATTCACCAAATTCAACCAAATTTTGTATGCATAATCAGTGGGGACCCCAAGAGTCCAAAAATGGAAAAAACTAACCGCCCAAAATGGGGTCAATGGTCAAAAAATGAAAATCTAGGCCTTGTACCAAACTCAGCCAAATTTTTTATAAATAATTAGTGGGCCTCCAGGAGTCTAAAAATGCAAAAACTAACCCCCTCCTACATGATTATAAATAATTTTATTAAATATACGAGCTTTTCGTGCGTGCCTTCGGCACGCCCTCGAAGCTCGGCCCTCCGGGCTGAGTGCCCTGGCGGGCAGCGTCTCGGTCCAAAAATGTTATTCCTCTTAAAAAACCACGCTCCAAATGTATACCCGTAAACTACCGAAAATACATCGTCTCTTAAAAGTTTCGCCTCTTTAATTTTTGAGTGGAGGGGGGAGGAATAATTATGAATATATTTAAATTTAAAATTTAAATTTAAATTTCATTTTTCCTTTTCAAAACAAAAATAATGAAATGATTTATGAACTGCAAAAAATTCGCAGGCTGAATCATGGAAATTATTCAAATTTACGCGGTTCAATTAATTTAATTAATTACAAAAAATATATTTAATAACAAATTTAAATTTAGGGAACGAAGAAAAGTTTATTTTTATTACAGACAAAAGGATCAGCCGGGGCTCGAACCCGGGATCTTTGCATGTGTACTGCAATGCTTTGTCATAAGAGTTTTAACTCCTATATCCACTAAGCTACTGATCCCTGATCCCAAACTAATACCCTTTGTCTATATGAATTATGGAATTTCTTTTTAATCCTCTCCTCGTTCATTTTTCGCAGCGTAAGCCTTGATTCATTAATTAGACAATTTATTTAATATATTTAATGTTTCTTAATTTAAAATGAATTGGAGTCTTTCATTTCAAAATTAGAATTATATTTCAAATTTGCCTGGTTAATGAAAAAATCGATTGGAGCCATCAGTTTAAAATCCGAGCTGACAATTATATTTCAAATTTGCCTCGTTAATTAATATATATTTAATGTTTCTTAATTTAAAATATATTGGTGTTTTTTCATTTTCATTCGAGTTCAAATGAATACAATATTATCTCGACACAGTCTAAATCAAAAATATATAGTTTTAGTAACAGAAATCAGGTTATAATAATTATTAATGTTTCAATGGTGTAATGGCTAGAGCTAATGCCCTTAGTTCAAGAGTTCGTCGGTTTGATTCTAGGCAAGACGGTAATTTTTTTAGAGAAATTTCTCTAAGCGTTGTTACAAATTAATCTAGACAAATATATATAGTATAAGTGAGTGGCCAGGTTGTATGGTAAAGTCAAGTGGATGGCGAATTTTTCATTAGAATCCGATCGCATCATCAATATCGGCAATTCTGCTTGTCAGAGTAGTTTTATCTTTGAATTAGAGTAGATCTATATCTAACTACAAAGCAATTATTCTCGGGATGCTTTCTTTACTTTTTATATACTCACCAGATTGGACTTAAAGTGCCTTTTGAAGACAAATGATAAGGATGCAAAAAGATGCAACAAATCAAGAGAATGACTTCGGAAGAAAGGTTAAGAATTCTAGGAATAATCCCGGGTGTAAGATAGGTACCTACTTGAAGAGCCAGTTCTTGAAAAATATTGGTTATGGAGTCATTCCACATTACTCAAGACAATTTTAACACATTTTTTATATCACCATCTCAGATTTTAATGAAATTTGGAACATAACATAAATAAAATAGTTTCAGCTGTTTTTGAGATATTTCGAAAAAAAACATTTTTTTAATTCACGATTACAATACTTGACCATACCCTGTATGGTAAAGTAAAGATGAAATGAAGAATTACTTGCGTATTTAACATGCAAAATAATCACTACCCAACAATGAAAATGTTTCGGGCTCAAAAATAGCTGATTCTTATGTATTTCCACCTGCTGAATTCAAAAATTACCGATTAGATCTTGTTTTGGAGATATTATCGGTCAAAACGACGAAAAAGGATATTTTGACTATTTTTAACCGACATCAAAAAAGGAGGAGGTTCTCTATTCGACTGAATTTTTTTTTGTGCCTATGTTAGCTCATATCTCCGCCAATTGTGAACCGATTTTGAAAAAAAATTTGCATTGGGTTCAGTCTAGTTTCCGATTGGTCCCATTTTTTTCATAATTATTAGACCTTTTTTGTTAGGTTTGTTCAGGCCTAACTTCTCTATTTATAAACCGATTTCGATGATTCTTTTTTTATTGGAAAGGGCGTATCTTAGGGATGGTGCCATATTAATTTGGTCAAGTTCTGATGATAGGATCACTATTAATAACATCACTAAAAAAGAGGAAAATAAAAATAATTTTTAAGAAAAAATAAAACCGACTTCAAAAAATTAAATGCAACAAATAAAATACACTAAAAGATATAAAATAATTATTATCTTATTTAGTTACAACTAAACGACGAAATATTCACATGAAATTACTTTTTGAAGTTGGTGCCAAACATATACCTTTTATGAATCGCACTCGACGGATCTTACTTAATACGTTTGGTGGGTACTCTCGCTTATAGGTATGGTTTGTTTGGCACCGACTTCAAAAAGTAATTTCATGTTAATATTTTGTCGTTTAGTTGTAACTAAATAAGATAATAATTATTTTATACCTTTTAGTGTATTTTATTTGTTGCATTTAATTTTTTTGAAGTCGGTTTTTATTTTTTCTTAAAAATTATTTTTATTGAGTCCCATTATTAAACAACAATATTTGCAATATATTTTGGTAAAGTAATAGAAACAGCTTCCTCTTTGATTTCCAAATTAGCACTTGGTTATAGCTCAATTAGAACTCGAGTTATAACTAAAAACTAAGACCATAAGTTCTTATCAATGTTAATTATCCTTTATAATCATGTAGTTTTAGTTTTTATTTTACCATACATTAATTATATTGATGATGGAGGGGTTGAACGCCATTTTCATCCTTTTAGAAAAAAACGACGATTCTGGAGATTGGCCTTCCTTCTTCAGGGTTTAAAAGAATCCACGAAGCAACCTCCGAGTATATTAATATTATTACTTTACCATACAGGGTATGGTCAAGTATTGTAATCGTACATGAAAAGTGGGTTTTTTTCCTTCTTTTTTTCGAAATATCTCAAAAACGACTGAAACTATTTTGATTAAAAAAAATTGAGCGAAATCATGGCATTTCGCTCTACAAAAAAGCTCTAATAAGTGAACATCAAAAAAATTATATTTTTCGAGATAATAATTGTTTTGACAAAATGTCTGTTAGTTGTTAGTCTGTGCGTTATCAAATTTTGTGGAGGAGCTAGATCAAAAACTAGTGTGAATATCGAAACCAAATTTCACACGTAGTTTTGGTGCATTGAGATTAAGAGCTGATTAGATTTTGGTGCATATCGATCCAAAATTAAGGGGGGTGGAGGGGGGTTAAAAAAATGTAGGCCATTTGAGCAAACTAAACCAAATTTTGAATACATAATCAGTGGGACTCCAGAAGTCCAAAAATGGAAAAACCAATCTCCCAAAATGTGGGAGGTGCAGGAGGTGGGGCACAGTTGTGGGGGATCCGGGGGTGGAAGACCCGGTTGGGGTGGGGTGAGGTGGAGTGGGGGGGTGCAGTGGTGAGGGCGAGGTGTGTGGTTTCGGGGGGGGGGGGGGGGGGGAGGGGGTCATTGGTTACCGTGCTTCGATCGGTGGCTCCATCTACTTTAATATTTAATATAATTTAATAATAATCATGAAGGGGGGGTTAGTTTTTTGCATTTTTAGACTTCTGGGTGACCACGGATTATGTATATAAAATTTGGGTGAGTTTGGTACAAGGGTCTAGATTTTCATTTTGGTAGCTATCCACCAAATTTCATTAAAATCTGAGATGGTAGAGTAAAAAATAATTTTTAAGAAAAAAATAAAACCGACTTCAAAAAATTAAATGCAACAAATAAAATACACTAAAACACTGAAGTCGGTGCCAAACTAACTATACCTATAAGCGAGCGTAACCGCCAAACGTACTAAGTAAGATCCGTCGAGTGCGATTCATAAAATTTATATGTTTGGCACCGACTTCAAAAAGTAATTTCATGTTAATATTTCGTCGTTTAGTTGTAACTAAATAAGATAATAATTATTTTATACCTTTTAGTGTATTTTATTAGTTGCATTTAATTTTTTTGAAGTCGGTTTTATTTTTTTCTTAAAAATTATTTTTATTTTTCTCTTTTTAGTGATGTTTTTAATAGTGATCCTATCATCAGAACTTGACCAAATTAATATGACACCATCCCTAAGATACCCCCTTTCCAATAAAAAAAGAATCATCGAAATCGGTTCATAAACAAAGCAGTTAGGCCTGAACAAACCTAACAAAAAAGGTCTAATACCATTGAAAAAAAAGGGACCAATCCAAAGCTAGACTGAACCAAATGCATAAAAAATTTCAAAATCGGTTCACAATTGTCGGAGAAATGAAGTAACATAGACACATAAAAAAAATTTCATTCAGAGAACCTCCTCCTTTTTTGAAGTCTGTTAAAAATAGCTGTGTTGATTTGACCTGGAATGACTGACTCTATGTACCGATTTTACGAGAACTCAAAATTATCGTAGAAATTAATCATATGAATCTCAACGTTGCTTGTTAAGTTTACTCTAGTAAAATATTTCGTTTTTATCTTTTTAGAAAAAAAGAACGAATTGTCTTAATTAGAATATCACTGATAGTGATGTCTATTTAGTTTAGTGATGTTGTAATTATTATAAATACGCCTTAAGCCTCACTGATAAAGTAAAATCTTAATCTATAAAACTATTTGATAATCATGTTTTTATCATGATTATCAATCTAGATTAAGTTAAATCTTCATCGTCTGGCATCCGAGACAAATACAAACTCAACACAAAGTTGCAAACAAAATTTTGATTTTTTTTTTAAGTTGATAATAAAATACTTTTGAAAGAGAAATCAATGAGATTGTTCTCTGATTGATGCAAATATACATATTATGCATATATAAGCCGGGTGAGTATTTTATCTTGAGACAGTCTTATAACTCAAAAAAACAGTACATTATATGAAAAAAGTTTCAAATAAAAGTTTATTTATATCAGGGGGAAACTAAACTACCTCATTCTTTGTCGACCTAGAACAAGTTTTCAAGTGTACTTTAAGGTCAAGTTCTGTTTTTTAAATGGAAAAAAATGTCTCTGTACATATTCTGAATCTTCAAAAAAATCTGAACAACTTTTATAAGATCAAAGAAACAAAAATATTAAATAAATTAGATCTCAAAAAAAAAATTACAATAATTACACTGCCCAACAATGAAAATCCTTCGGGCTCAAAAATAGCTGATTCTTATGTATTTCCACCTGCTGAATTCAAAAATTACCATAAAGATTACCGATTAGCTCTTGTTTTGGAGATATAATCGATCAAAACGGTGAAAAAGACCATTTTGACCTAGATTTCGAGTTCCGTTAGATATTAAACAACAATATTTGAGATCACAATATTTTGTTGAACTAATAGAAAACAATTTCCTCTTGGATTTACAAATTACCACTTGTTTGTAGCTCAATTAGAACTCGAGTTATTACTAAAAAACTAAAACTACGTGATTATAAAGGATAATAAACATTAATAAAGTAAAGGGAGTGTAGTTTCAGAGTGAATGAAATAAAACTCAAAGAGGTGTATACAATCTCAATATATTTCGGATTATTAGTTCATCATCAGGAGTTTACAGGTTAAAAACTAATCTGTAAATTCCTGATGGACTAATAACACTGGGCAACAAAAAGAGGCAAGCTAAAAAACGACGATCTGATGAAGGCACCACATAAATCTCTTCAGACACGACCATCTGTGAAGTATTATTCCAGCAATGTAGAACTCTTAGAATGTAACTACAATTTGTAAAAAAATAAAATGCACTTTCAATGTTGTTAGCATATGTAATTAAAATGTATCTTTTTCTCTTGATCCGCCACCTACTGTATTTCACAGAAACTAGAGCTAAGAAAAATTTTTCATTGTCATATTCGTTTTTCTCAACCCAAAATTGGTAGGAATTGACTCATCAAGTGCTCGAAACATTTAAAAATTATTTTTTTGTTGCCCAGTGTTATTTTTAACAATCATTCAACTTAATTATCAAATAATAATGATCAAATATTTAATTATTAAATAAATAATTTATTAATAATTAATAATTTAATCATTTTGAGACACATTTCTGAGACATTCTATAGTGTATTCCAAGTCTTCTGAATGAATTCAAGTTCCAATTTCGTTATTTTGGCCTTTTAAGTTAACCTTTACATTTTTACTTTACCATACAGGGGGTATGGTCAAGTATTGTAATCGTGCATGAAAAAAGTGTTTTTTTTCCTTCTTTTTTTCGAAATATCGGCTTAAACTATTTTGATTAAAAAAATTGAGTGGAACAATGGCATTTCGCTCTATAAAAAAGCCCTAATAAGTGAACATCGAAAAAATGATATTTTTCGAGATAATAATTCTTTTGTCAAAATGTCTGTTAGTATGGTTGTCTGGTTGTCCGTTAGTCTGTGCGTTACCAAATTTTTGTGGACGAGCTAGCTCAAAAACTAGTGTAAATATCGAAACCGAATATCACACGTAGTTTTGGTCCATTGAGATTAAGAGCTGATTAGATTTTGGTGAATAACGACCCAAAATTAAGGGGTGGGGGGTTAAAAATTAAAAATCTAGGCCATTTGAGCAAACTCAACCAAATTTTGTATACATAATCAGTGGGACCCCAGAACTATAAAAACGCAAAAACTAACCCACCCTACATGATTATAAATAATTTTAGTGCCCAGGTTGTATGGTAAAGTCAAGTGGATAGCCACATCAGAACACGTCAGCTTATTTTTTAGCAGATTTACAACACGATAAAATGAAGCTTGTGAGGGTGTATCCCTATCAAGAAAACACTCGGAATTCATTTCACTGGCAACCCCATAACACTTCTTCCACAATCACAATAAATTAAGACCATTTTAATTCTGTCTTCAACAAAAAATGCTCCATTTTTATTATGGTAATACAATATAACTATCTATTGGATTGACACGAGAAAAAAACTTTTTTTAAAATCAAGAATTTTAAATAGTTCTATTAAGTAGAAAATAATCTATTAAATCTGAGTATAACGAAGTTTTAATATCATTATAAACACTTATTTTCATTGTTGTGAATTTTCGATTTAATAAATATTTATTTGATAATTAATTATTTAATCATTATTATTTGATAATCAAGTTGAATAATAATTGTTAAGATTTTTTTGATATCTAATTGATTTAATATTTTTTATTATTTGATGTCGTATAAAAAATAGTTCTTATAAAAGTTGTTCAGTTTTTTTTTTGTAGATTCAGAATATGTACAGAAAAATACAGGTTTCTATTTAAAAATCAGAACTTGACCTCAAAATACCCTTGAAAGCTTGTTCTATGTCAAAAATAACAGCTTAGTTGAGTTTCTCCTTCGATATAAATAAACTTTTATTTGAAACTTTTTTCATATAATGCACTGTTTTTGAGTTATAAGACTGTCTCAAGATAAAAAATATATGGTAACTAATATAAAAATGTATATACAGTAAAATCTCGTTTATCCGGCCCTCATTTATCCGTTTTGGATTTGTAGACATCTTTATTTTAATAAATGTTCACATAGATAATAATTTTTAATTCTGATAGCAAGAATGTAATTATAATTTCACCAAATTTTTTTAACGTATATATCGTGACTGCTCTTACAAAACCTCGTAAGTCCGATTTTTGGTCAAATACGTATTACCTATACGTTTATATCGATCGACTTTTCACGGCGCATCTGTCTATTGAAACCTTATTATTCTAATAAGATTTCTCTCTGTGCGCCTAAATATTAGACAACCGACCTGGCCTGAAATCAAAAACCTGCAAAGAAATATTTATTCCTATGATAGCTACCGCCGAGGGGTGAACCACGACATAATATGCTGTACACCAACATCCACTTGTACTTCCAAATATTTCCAAGTACTTCCAAATATTCCCAAGTACATTCAAAAATTTCCAAGTAATTCCAAATATTCCCAAGTACATTCAAAAATTTCCAAGTAATTCAAAATATTCCCAAGTACTTTCAAATATTTCCAAGTACTTTCAAATATTTCCAAGTACTTTCAAATATTTCCAAGTAATTCTATATATTTCCAAGTAATTCTATATATTTCCAAGTACTTCCAAATATTCCCTAGTACATTCAAAAATTTCCAAGTAATTCTAAATATTTCCAAGTACTTTCAAATATTTCCAAATAATTCTATATATTTCCAAGTACTTCCAAATATTCCCAAGTACTTTCAAATATTTCCAAGTACTTCCAAATATTCCCAAGTACTTTCAAATATTTCCAAGTACTTTCAAATATTTCCAAGTAATTCTATATATTTCCAAGTACTTCCAAATATTCCCAAGTACTTTCAAATATTTTCAAGTACTTTCAAATATTTCCAAGTAATTCTATATATTTCCAAGTACTTCCAAATATTCCCTAGTACATTCAAAAATTTCCAAGTAATTCTATATATTTCCAAGTACTTCCAAATATTCCCAAGTAATTCTAAATATTTCCAAGTACTTTCAAATATTTCCAAGTAATTCTATATATTTCCAAGTACTTCCAAATATTCCCAAGTACTTTCAAATATTTCCAAGTACTTTCAAATATTTCCAAGTAATTCTATATATTTTCAAGTACTTCCAAATATTCCCTAGTACATTCAAAAATTTCCAAGTAATTCTAAATATTCCCAAGTACTTTCAAATATTTCCAAGTAATTCTATATATTTTCAAGTACTTCCAAATATTCCCAAGTACTTTCAAATATTTCCAAGTAATTCTATATATTTCCAAGTACTTCCAAATATTCCCAAGTACTTTCAAATATTTCCAAGTACTTCTAAATATTTCCAAGTACTTTCAAATATTTCCAAGTACTTTCAAATATTTCCAAGTAATTCTATATATTTCCAAGTAATTCTATATATTTCCAAGTACTTCCAAATATTCCCAATTACATCCAAAAATTTCCAAGTAATTCAAAATATTCCCAAGTATTTTCAAATATTCCCAAGTACTTTAAAATATTTCCAAGTAATTCTATATATTTCCAAGTACTTCCAAATATTCCCTAGTACATTCAAAAATTTCCAAGTAATTCTAAATATTCCCAAGTACTTTCAAATATTTCCAAGTAATTCTATATATTTCCAAGTACTTCCAAATATTCCCAAGTACTTTCAAATATTTCCAAGTACTTTCAAATATTTCCAAGTAATTCTATATATTTCCAAGTACTTCCAAATATTCCCTAGTACATTCAAATATTTCCAAGTAATTCTATATATTTCCAAGTAATTCTATATATTTCCAAGTACTTCCAAATATTCCCAAGTAATTCTAAATATTTCCAAGTACTTTCAAATATTTCCAAGTAATTCTATATATTTCCAAGTACTTCCAAATATTTCCAAGTACTTTCAAATATTTCCAAGTACTTTCAAATATTTCCAAGTAATTCTATATATTTCCAAGTAATTCTATATATTTCCAAGTACTTCCAAATATTCCCAATTACATCCAAAAATTTCCAAGTAATTCAAAATATTCCCAAGTATTTTCAAATATTCCCAAGTACTTTAAAATATTTTCACGTAATTCTATATATTTCCATGTAATTCCAAATATTACAAAGTACTTCCAAATATTCCAAGTACTTCCAAATATTTCTAATACTTTCAAATATTTCCAAGTACTTCCAAATATTTCCAAAATACTTCCAAAGCGGTGTAGACCTACTTCCAATTGCGGATCACCCCTCGGCTACTGCTAATTCATATGAATGTTGTTATATGAGCCGTTTTAGAAGTCAAATGAATTAAGTTCATAAAATAAGAATTGAGAAAATTAATTTTATTTATTACTTTAATTTTTAATTATTTATTGTTTACTTTACCATACATGCAGTGGCGGATCAAGCATTCTGAAAGCCCCAAGCGCAATCACATTTTGAGGCCCCCCTACATTACTGATTGTAAAATAGTGACGTTTTAATGAAAGTACATATGTTCAAAAAAGAGCATTTTTTATTACAATAATAAATAAAAACATATTCAATAACCATGGAAAAAATAGTTTGAATATCGCACAACAAAATTACATTTATTATTATTGCATTACATACTATATATAAAATTAAATTAAAGTGGAACTTTTCTCGCTTTAAGTTTAGCGAATTTATCAATAATATAGTCATATTCTAAATTCTGAACTATATCGTTTTCTATAAACATTATTGATAAATTAGTTAAATGTGTCTGTGTTAGGGCCAGTATATTATACAAGGCTCAAATTCGCCCCTGTCTTGAATATTGCTCGCATTTGTGGAGAGGGGCCTCCAAGTATTCTCTTAATACCTTAGATGCAATTCAGAGGCGAGCTATCAGACTGATAGGCGATCCTACATTAACTGACACTCTCGACTCCCTAGCCCATCGTAGATCTGTCTCCGCCCTATCCCTTTTTTATAGATATTACCATGGCTTTTGTTCTGACGAAATAAAATCGATAATCCCACCAAAGGCTTCATTTGCGCGAAATACAGGATTTTCTAAAATTCAACACCCCTACGCGCTTAAACTGGATACTAATCGAACAAACGCATTCGCCAATTCATTTATCCCTATGACATCTAGAGACTGGAACTCTCTTCCCCCGACCGTCTTTCCAGCAACTTATATATAACCTTCAATATTTCAAGACCAGCATCCACAGATACCTTCGACTGCTACCCAATCCCTAAATCCCCCCTTATCTTCACGTTACAAGGGTCCACCACGGACTTCAGAGGTTGTACCTTCTTGGTGCAACTTCTTCTTGTATCAATATCATTATAAAAAAAAAAGTTGTACCTATGCAAAGTAAATGCTTTTTACCACTGACATCTGATTGGCCATCCCAGTCCCTCCATTTACCATCTACCCTGTGTTAGTGGTAAAAAGCATTTGCTTTGCAACATACAACCGGCCCTTAGTAAGTTTGGTAAATAATTTCTGACACGTTTCAAAACCGAAAATGAAAGTTCACTACTTTTTTAAATTTTAAAATTGTTTCTACATTCGGGAATGTTGATTGTAACCCCCCAATTAATAATTTATACATGTCAACAGGTTTAGTGACGTTGTCTCCCTTTATGAATGAAATGAAATGAAGAATTTCATCTTTGAAATAGCGAATGTCAATATCCAGTGCGCAATCAAATTTAAATTATACTGTAGAACTTACAACTACACATGTATTGAGAAAACAGAATTACAGAACGCGAAAAAAATTAAATGTATGTCTTATTTTTGAGGCCCCTTAGATTCTGAGGCCCCAAGCGCGCGCTTCTTGTGCCTGTGCGGGGATCCGCCACTGCATACATGGTATGGTATTATATTAAGTCACTATTAATAACATAATAATATTAACATGAAATCACTTTTTGAAGTCGGTGCTAAACAAACTATATAAGCGAGCGTACCCGCCAAATGTACTAAGTAAAATCCGTCGAGTTTGATTCATAAAATGTAGGTATATGTTTGGCACCGACTTCAAAAAGTGATTTCATGTTAATATTTCGTCGTTTAATTGTAACTAAATTAGATAATTATTTTATACCTTTTAGTGCATTTTTTTGATTTTTGAGTTTTTATTATTTTATTTCGTTGCATTTAATTTTTTGAAGTCGGTTTTATTTTTACTTTACCATACAGGTATTGTAATCGTGCATGAAAAAAAACGGTTTTTTCCTTCTTTTTTTCGAAATATCTCAAAAACGGCTGAAACTATTTTGATTAAAAAAAATTGATCAAAACCATGGCACTACGGTCTACAAAAAAGCCCTAATAAGTGAACATCAAAAAACTTATATTTTACGAGATAATAATTATTTTGTCAAAATGTTTGTTAGTCTGTTAGTCTGTGCCTTACCAAATTTTTGTGGACTGAGCTAGCTCAAAAACTAGTGTGAATATCGAAACCAAATTTCACAGCTAGTTTTGGTCCATTGAGATTCAGAGCTGATTAGATTTTGGTGCATATCGACCAAAAATTAATGGGGGTGGAGGGGGGGGGGGTTAAAAATTAAAATTCTAAGCCATTTGAGCAAACTCAGGCAAATTTTGTATACATAATCAGTGGGACCCCAGAAGTCTAAATATGCAAAAACTAACCACCCAAAATGGGGGGAGGGGGTGTAGGTTCAAAAAATTAAAATCTAGGCCCTTGTGCCAAACTCAACCAAATTTTGTATACATAATCAGTGGGCCCCCAGGAGTCTAAAAATGAAAAAATTAGCCCCCCTCCCCTGCATGATTATAAATAATTTTATTAAATATTAAATATAAGTGACGGGCCAGATTGTATAGTAAATTCAAGTGGATGGCCACATCACAACACGTCAGCATATTTTTCTAAAAATTATCATGTTTATAATATCACAGTCAATGGAGTAATTTTTCAAAATATGGTAATTGTAATCAAATTATGAATAAATAAATGATAATAATAATAAATAAGTAACATAAAGGATAAAGGAAAATGTAGAAAAAAATATTAATTTCTTGTAATAGTTTATTTTATTAATTCAACTACAATATTTTTTTTCAATAGTGTTTTTTGTTTTGTTTTTCACTAGTACAATTTGTTGTATATTATTCACAATTGAATGATTGCTTAAAAGTATCAATTTGAATTAGTTTTTTTTTTTAATATTTTTTTTTTATTATTTTTTTATTTTTGTGTGTTTGTCTTAATATTGCGTGATTCAGTCATCGCCTCTGACCCCCTTCAACCCAATTTTTGACATTTCTATTTTATTTTTTTATCTATTATAAATTCAAAATTGAGTAAGCCAGGGGTGGGGGACAATCCCCTCGAGACGTATCCTCCCTCTCTTTAGCAGGGCTTTTTCACATTTTTTTTAATATCACTCGTCTTTTTTGCAACAACGCTATAATCCTTCCAAACAGCATTTATTCCTCTTATTACAATATATGTATTCTTATTTATTTATTTTTTTATTTTTTTTGTTTTATATATTTATAATAATTAATAATAATAATATATGTATTATATATGTTACGCTTAATTCGGGAAATTAGCCGTAACATATATAATATTATTATTAATTCTATTGGTATCATTTTAATAATAATAATAGTAATAATAATAATAATTCTTAAATCTTACCATAAAATTCCTTAGTATTTATTTTATTTATTATTATTATTATTTTTTTTTATTAGTAAATTATAAGAAAAATAAATTGATTAAAATTTAAAATTCTTAACAAAATTTGTGTTATTTGTTTGTTTGTATGTTTTTTTTTTTATTTAACTTAAAAAATAAAAAATATTATTATTCATTTATACACTTCTTCTTGTCAAGAGCACAATTTCTCAAAAAACATGCAATTTTTTTGTTTTTTATTTTATTTATTTATTATTTTTTTTTTATTATTTTTTCTTTCAAAACCTTCTTTCTTTTTTTTTTTTTTTTTTTTTTATATGATTATTTATTTATTTATTTTTGTGTGTAGATGCCCAACTAGTGGCAAGGGAAAGGGATATAGGAAAAATGGGTTAGTTTTTATTTATTTATAATTTTTTTCGGGTTTCTTTTTTAGGTGTTAAGGGGGTGGGTGTTAAGTCTAGAAAAAAAAATTCCAATCCCGAAATCCATTCAGATTATCCAAAAAAAGCGACCCATCCATCCAACCATCCATCCATCCATCCGTAACTGTTCACATTCATTTATTTTTCAGGATTGTTTATTTTTTTTTTTATTTATTTATTTAATTTTAATTTAATTTTATCATCACGATTTGCTTGTACATTGCATTGCGTATTTATTTACTTATTTCTTTTTACATATTTTTATTCCTTTCAACCACAAATTCAATATTAATTTAATAATATTTATTTATAAACATTTTTTTTTTCATTCTAATTTTATAGTCATTTAAGAATTTGTGAATATATATATTTGGTAGGTTATTTTATTTTAGAAGATTTTTATAATTTGTGACGGTAAATATTAAGGGTTGACGATCATAGAAATGACCATATTATCGCAATTAAGGCTGAGATTAGTTTCAAAGGTTGAAATTTTATTTAAATCACACACTTATTTATTAAACACAAACAATAAATGATAAAATATAACGATAACGTTTCGATCTAGTTATATTGCAAGTATGGAGCACTCAGGTTGATTTTGGGACAACGGATTTGTCTACGTGAGTGTGCAGCTATATATATATGCGCGGAGATAATTTAGGGGTGGTTATATAGGTCAAAATAGAGAAAACAGTTCATATATCCCGAAACGCTTCTTATACCAGCTATCCACCATTTTTTTTGTTTATTAAATAATTTATATCTCTGAAACTATGGTACTTAAAAGATTGAGTTGAAACTTTCCTCGGAGCTTATCAACCTAGTTTGGGGTAAAATATCAATTTGATCAAATTATTCGATTAGAAATGGCGTCCATTTATAATTTTTGAATGAAAATAACTCAAAAATTGAAAATTAAAAAAAAAAAAAAACAATAACAGTAATTTTTGTTATCCCTTTTAATTTCCTATCGAATGGTATAACTGTCAAAACTAACGAACAAAGAATAACAGTAAAACAGCAGACAGTTGTATCACATGATAGGAAATTAAACATGCTTCCAAAAATTACTGTTAACGTTTTTTTATGGCCGCCATTTTAAAAAAATAATTGAATCAAATTGATATTTTTTTGTAATCTAGGTCTTTACATTGCTTAGCTTCGTGCAAAATTTCAACTCAATCGGTTAAGTAGTTCCAGAGATATAAATTATTTACTAAAAAACGAAAACAAAATGCCGGATTGCTGGTAAAAGTAGCATTTCTGGATATATGTTTATAATGGTATAACTGTTAAAACTATCGAACAAATAATAATAGTAAAACAGCGGACAGTTTTATCATTCGATAGGAAATTAAACAGGCTACCAAAAATTACTCTTAACGATTTTTATGGCCGCCATTTTTAAACAAATAATTTAATCAAATTGATATTTTTTTCTAAATTAGGTCTTTACATTGACAAGCTACGTACAAAATTTCAACACAATCGGTTAAGTAGTTCCAGAGATATAAATTATTTAGTAAAAAACGAAAACAAAATGGCGAATTTCTGGTAAAAGAAGCGTTTCTGGATATATGTTTATATGAACTTTTTTCTCTATTTTTACCCATATAACCCACCTCCTGAATGATCCCCACAAATTACAGATACAGACTGTATTTATTTGGATTGTAATTTTAAGATTAAAAAAAATATAATAATATAGTTTGTCATTTTGAAAAACTCCCAAGCGAGGACCCTTCAAAACGTAGTTTAAAAATGACTTAAAAAATATTTTATTTGAAATTTGAACGTTTCATTATCTTTGGGGTGGTTGTTAATCAAATCGCCATAATTATCCCTTGTACCATATGATTTCTAAAATTAGAAATGCCTAGAAGAGTATTTCAAGGGCAATAGTATATGTTTTTATCTCATCTTAACGTCATCCGACAGTTGTAAATCGAGTATAAATTGTTACGTCTATCATTGCCTCAAAAAAGAAACAAAGTCAGCCTTGATTGATACTATAACTTGATTACAGCGTGAGTTTTCTTATTATATTTTCGCTGACTAATTCAGAAGACAAATTATCAAGAGGTCAGTCACTTCTAGAATCATCAACGTTAGTTATTACGAAATAAATTATAAAATATTCTTAATAGAATGACGTGCCAAAAATTTCACAGCCTCTTCGACTATTTTTTATACAATTATTTACTTTTTTTTTGTATTCATTCTAATTCGTTTGTTGATTTTTTTTCTTATAAAAAAAACATACATTTTTTTTGTAATTAAATTTAGCTACTTGATTGCTTTTCACAATTTTCACTAAATGTATGTAAATTTTGTTAAGTTTGTAATATTTTATTTATTTATAATTTCCTACAATCTAGTTCGTTTTGTTGTGCTCTGTGTTTGTGTGGATGTACGCAGACGACCCTGAACCCTTTTTTTCAAAACGTCACCCCCCCCCCCCCCCCCTAGGGTTCTAGATCGTCGAATTTGTGAAGTGAGAGGCGATCAAAGCCTAATTTTTTAGGGTTTTTTTTTGTTTTTGATATTTAAACTTTGATCTCACCTCGATAAATATATAATAAATATAATTTATCTCTATTTATTATTATTATTTAAGTAAAAGTAGAAAGTAGAGAGAGTGTATTTTCATTTGTGTTAGTTTTAGTTTAATTTCCCAATTTTGGAACGTTTTTGTACGGCTTTAAATTACAACAAATGCTATTTATTGAACATAAGGGGCGTGTGTTTGTTTGTTTGTGTGTGAAAGATATGCGTGTCAGTCTGAGTGAGCCGTCCAAAACGTTCCTCCCGCTAAATTTATCTACAATAATTTGTATTTACTGATTTACATGGATTTGTTATATATTCTGCACGACTTTGTGTCTTTTCTTTTTTAAAGTTGGTATCTCCAGAATAGGGATAAAGGAAGATACAATGTTGGTTGCCATGCACGGCGGCCATCTTGGTAACATTAATTATTTTCTCATATATATAAAATTTGATTATTTTATAAAAATAATAATAAAAAAAGTTTTTCTATAAAAAATAAATATTTAATATATATATATAAAAAAATGTTCTCATATTATTTCATACTTATATATTAATTTATTGCTTTTATATTAATTTAGAACACTTATAATCAAAATAAAACTTAATATTTTATTTAGTATTTTATAACATCGAAATTTTTCTATCTAAATGTAAAATCAGGTGTCAAGAATTTCTTACAGAGTGGGGGGGGTAAACAACTTTGAGAGGAACGACAATGTTTACCTTATTGTATCTCCCTAGCTACAAGGTGTTTCAACAGAAAGTTGAACGTTTTTTTTTTAACCTGTATATTGATCGGATAATATTAATAATAATAAAAATATTCATCATCATCATTATTTGCTTTCATTTCACTATATAATATTGATAAATGAACAATTTTATCAATTACGATTGCTTGGTGAACGTTTTTGAAAGACTATTTTCAAAGTGAAAACTTCTTAATTCTAATTATATACATATATAGAGGCAGCATTCATTCTTAAATGTGTATTATTTATATATATATATATATATATATATATATATATATATATTCCGTTATTTTATTATATAAGTAATATGAGGTATTTTTTCATTTTTTATAAATTTCTGTGTATAACCAATTTCAACTAATCAAGATAACTAACTATAATATATGTGAAAGACATTTTTCCAGTTGCAGTATGGTTTGTTTTGTATTTTGTACTTGTTAAAATTTGTATATCTAGGTGACATTTTAAGATTTTTTTTTTAAATGATTATTATTAAGGCTAAAATGGAAAATAGCCGCCGAGCTGTAAGAGGTACGGTTTTTTTGATTTGATTTTAGCCATCTGGCTACCAAATTTTAATTCATAGGACTTTTAATAGATTCGGATCATGATTTCGGTTCGATTGGATAAAAAAACGCATTTCCAAACAGGCCCATTTTACTTCAGCAAGGTTTCTAATATATGACGTCATGACGAGCTATTCTACATTTTTACCTTTATTAATTGAAATAATAATGTTGTGTAGGGTAACCGGCTATATGTTGGAAGATCAATGAAAATATTTAATTATTATTTTTGCATTTTGTACGTTATTCATGTAAGAGGCCGTCCATAAATTACGTCACATGAATTTCAAGACTTTTAGACCACCCCTGTATTGTGACGTCACACTATCACTTTAATACCATATAATATTTTAATTTGCCTCTTGTGACATCAAATTTTTAAGATCCCCGTGCCCCTCTGTCACAATTTGTCACAAATAATATACCTCCCCCCCCCCATTAACGTGTGACGTAATTTATGGACGGCCCCTAATACAGGGATGCTCAATTTTCATTTCTCATTTTTTTTTTTTAAATAATAAAATAATTTCTAGATATGTATAGAATCAACTGTCAGAATTATTTAATAATTTACTTAAAAACTAACGTCTGAATAAGTATATTAACTAATTTTTTAAAAGAGTAGGTTAATTTTGATTCTATGGTATCGGGACTAGAAAGAGATCCACCAGATTCAATGATATATAAGATTTTACGATTTGCAGGTAGAATTATCGAAAAAACATGTGTTTTAAGATTTCTAAATGGCCTGGTTTTGACTGTACTCTTATGACGTCACTAATGGGCAAGTTTTGTTACTCTTTGACAGAATGAGTACTGAAAAGATTAGTTATATCTCTTTTTAATTGTCCTACTAGCTATTTTTTAATACGACATCCGTCTCGCATTTAGTCGCTTAAGAAATCAACCGGAAGTGAATTTTCAATCGGAAGAATTTGCCTATATCTATATTAAATAATTCCCTAGTATATTGTTTCTATTAATAGAATTATGAAAGAAAAGTGATTTCGCAAATCTATACATGAAAAAATGGATACAATTATTAAAAACTGCATGACTTATCATTAATTTACAAAACAATTTGTATATTTTGTTTATCTAAGTTGGTTGGATAATAGAAATTACGTCATAACTAAAACACTCATTGAAAAAATATGTCTATTCATAATCTTTTTAATTTTCACACACAAAAAAAAAAACAAAAACATTTATTCAATCACAGAATTCGCAGTATAAATATTTGTATTTGAAAAATACCCAAAAGAGATGGCCAATCACAGCAAACACAAATATCAATAATCCTATGACGTATGAGTATTATTATCCAAGAGACAGAGAGTTCAGAAAATGACAATTAGACATTATTAGGTATATTTGAAATACACCTTTATAATTTTTAGGTTATGGAACTGTCATGTTTTATTGCTGTAGGTATTATAAAATCTTCTATAGTATTTGTTGTTTAGCAACAAAACAGAACAGTTGTATTATTAAAATTATATATTAGCTACTTTGCTAGTTCGGAATCTATTTACATTCCCTAGTAACACAATGTTTCAAACTATATAGTAACTATATAGTGCCTATTTAGATTTCGAGAGTCTATATAGCCCCTATATAGTTACTATATAGTTTGAAACATTGTGTTACTAGGGTTGTTATATAACATATGTATAGGTATATTAAGCCCGGAAAATTGTGAATGAGAGTTTTTACTGTAATGATTTCGTCATTTTCTAATTTTAGAAGTAAATGAGATGTAAAAAAATAGATGTTTTATAGTATAATTTATTTTTTTAAATAAACACTCAAGATTTATTGCAATACATTAATGAGGATCCAGATATGTAAAACTCTAAGTAGATGGCAGCATCTTCCCTGATAACACGCTCTATCTTGAAATTGTCTTATTCATGTCTTGTTGACTTTAAGATGTTTTTAAGATGTCTATAGGATCTAACTGTTTATTAGACATCTTCTAGAGCGAATGTGCTATCATGGTTAATAGCCACCCAATGATGGGAGTATTTTAGATCTTATTTTTATTATTAAGACCACATGTACCCGAAATTTATTTCGATATCGTAACGAGATTGGAAATTGGAGGGAAAATTTCATTGTTGACTTGTTTATCAAAAGAGAAGTTTCACAGGATTCTATTGGTTTTCAGTTGACCTATTGGAATGGTTTAAGAAGAACCTGAAAAAGGTTTAAAATTTTAGTGCCGAAATGTTGTGCGTTTGATCAAAATATCTAATTTTTGTTATTAAAAAATTTAAAGTATTTATTTGTTCTATCTTAAAACATTATTAGTATTTTATGTAAAAGACTTTTTATGAATATATATTAATACATATCTAATTTAGGTGTTTTTAGTCTTTTAACGAAAATTTCTTAACCTATTCGAGATATGTATTATTAGTTAATTGGTCAAATAGTACGCGAGGAGATTTATATAATTTATTTAACGACAAAGAGCCATTATTTGATGACATATATTTTCGTGAAACGAAATGGGCAATAAGAGTAGGTATGTTAAGAATGTTTACTGTTTAATATTAGTAATAATATAAATAGTTGCAGAAAACAAACATTCGCAATAATTAAAAATAAAATAATAATAATTGTTTATATTATTAAATGAATTGATTTTGTTAATTATGATCTAATAAGATTAGTTTCTAAACTAATTAAAACTATAAGCGCAATATGAATTTATTTATTATTTTTACTAACAAAACGGTAATAAGTAAAATGAAAATTATGTCCGTATAATTTAATTTTTCTTTTCTAACAATATCTCACTCAAGACATAATCTATATAAATAAAAATGTACTGTTACGCTTAAGTGATACGTTGAAGGATCTTCGAAAGTTCTTTACAAATTTCTTTGAAATTTTCACACAACATTCCATTCAAATACACGAGTGTTTTTATAAATATCACACCCGTGGCATGCAAAAAACATTTTTTTCGAGAAAACAACGCCAGCGCCTCTCTGGGGGTAAAAGCAAACAAACAAGATGGCGATAATAGCGTTTTGGAAATCTTTCAAATGTCAATATTATTTTTGGTTAAGGGAACAATAATTATAAACCTGACCCAAAATTTAGATATACCAATCGTGCTCCACCAAACGGACATATGTTGCGAATCTAGTTTCGATACGTCCAGTGGTTTAGGTGTGAAGCATAAGAGTTAGTCACAGCAACACGTGGTCGGGTCAGCTATTATCTATATAAATTTTAACCATAAAACGAGACCCGCCAGGGGCCAGGGGACGCCGTGCCGAAGACCCGGGCGTCAGCTAGTTCTTTATAAATTTTGAAACTATATCCCATTGGGCATATACCTACTTCCGGTTTGTTCCGGAAAAGAAAAATCAAATAAGCTATTTGGTAAATAATATTTTTTCGCAATTTTCCAATCAAGTTCCGATTTCGAAATATGATAAAGGTCAGAAACATGTGAGTGGTATGAATAACCCCCACAAATGTTTCAATAAAAGCTTATAAAAATTTGACAATTTTAGGAAAAGAAGATTGAAAAGAAAAATGCACCTAGTAATTATTATTAGGTTCTTATTGAATCATTTATCATTTCTACGTCTACATTTTAAGCATTTTCACGTAAGATGTTTTATATTGATTAATAAACTATAAGGTAAGCCACAGTATGTTACTATTTAAGTGCCACTTCGGATCCCCATCAATTCAATATATCCTGAGAGTTCGACGACGAAACATATTTAATAAATTAAAAACAATTAAAAGTAAATTACTAGATAGGTTTCACAAAAACCTACCTATATTAATTTAAAATAGTGAAGTTAATTTTCTCATTAATATATCAAAGAACAATTAACACATTAACGAGAATTGTCCTTGATCGCGCTTTTTAAACAAGATATATATCGCGAGACTACTGCTGGTTGAAGCCATTGGAGTCTGCTGAGTCTCAAGTCTGGACCATGTGATACATTTGGCTATAATTCAGCATCATTTCGCGACCGGCCCGCATGCCACTTTTTATATCAAACACTTTATAGCAAACACCTAACACACGTGTTAACAGATCGGGCTCTCTGGGCTGGGAGATTGAATATTTAACATCTCAGATTTCAAATTCATTTGGTGGTACATATCAGTGTTTGATATAAAAAGTGTTATGCTGGCCAATCGCGAAAAGATGCCGGATTATAGCCAAATTGGTCACATCTTTTTTTATTCTCTCTTGGTCCAGACTTAAGACTCAGCAGAATCCAATAGCCTCAACCAGCAGAAGTCTCGCGATATCTACTCTTGTTAAGCTAGCAACAATTGTTTGTTTATATATATATATATATATATATATATATATATATATATATATATATATATATATATATATATATATATATATAATAACCAAGCAATAAAAAAGAATTAGAGGACGCTCTGAATGGAATTAGCCAAATCCTAATAGAAGAAATGAAAATGAAAATAAACAAGAATAAAACCAAGGTCCTAGTATGTACAAAAAAAGAACAAACGAGACAGGAATGCATAAAAATTAACCAAGAAAACCTAGAAGGAGTTAAGGAATTCCGCTACCTAGGAAGTAAAATAACATGGGATGGGAGGAGCGAAAACGAAATTAAATCAAGAATTGCCCAAGCAAAAATGGGGTTTAATTCAAAACAAAAACTACTATGCTCCTCCTCAATCAGCTTAGAAAACAGGAAGTTGCTATTGAAGACATATGTATGGAGCATAGCCATGTAGGGGTGTGAAACCTGGACAATTAGAAAAGCGGTGAGAAAGAGATTAGAGGCTTTTGAAATGTGGTGCTACAAAAGAATGATGAATATCAAATGGATGGATAAAATTACAAATGAAGAAGTTCTTAGAAGAATCGGAGAAAGAAGAACCTTGTGGAAGAGTCTGAAGAAGAGAAGAGGTCAGATGATGGGGCACACACTGAGACATGGGGGGCTGCTTAGGGATATCTTGGAGGGGGAGGTGGAAAAGAAAAGGGGAAGGGGAAGACCCAGATTAGAATATTTCAACCAAATAATTGGGGATATGGGATGCCAGACATTTAGAGAGGTCAAACAGCTGGCGGGGGACAGAGTCGAGTGGAGACGGATTGTTGCATCAAACCAGTCTTAGGACTGTATACTCAATGATGATGATGATCCAATCGTGTTCTCGAAAACGGCTCTAACGATTTGGATGAAATTCACGGGTTAGGAGGGTTTTGTGTTGGATATTCGATCTGTCACGGTCTTATCTTCGACTAAGATGTTTTTGATGGGTTTTTTGCTAATTGAAATAATTATTCACAGGTGGTTGTCTCGATCAAAATGTATATTTACATTTTTATTCAATTTTCTTTTAATAATAAATTGGTTTTTCAATTTTAAATTCCACTAATAGATCATTATAATGTAGGGGGTGCAGCGGTGGAGGGGTGCGGGGGGTTAGGGGGCGGAATTGGGGTGTAGGTGTGGGTGAATACGTGCAGGTGGGGTGAAGTGATGTGAGTCCGAGGGCCGAGGGGGGTTCGGGGATTAATATGTAGCTTCTAACTGAAGCATAAAGTCACCGAGCATCGCTCCGTGGCCAGGTACTATATCTTGTTTAAAAAGCGCGATCAAAAACAATTCTCGTTAATGTGTTAATCATTCTTTAATATATTAATGAGAAAATTATCTTCACTATTTCAAGTTAGAAATATATAAATTCGGGTATTATTTTCACTTATTATTTGACAAAAATCACCTGCATTTGATTCGCGATCGAATCAAATATAGGAAACTTATGATTATAGTAATTTATTTATAATTTTTTTTTAATTTAATATAAGGATAAATGGGGTCGTTAAATTCTTCAAATATAGTCCAAGAATTATTTATAAGATTAAAAGATCTTAGATTTTTGGTATATTAAGCGAAATGAATTGTCTAGGTACTTATTGCTACGTACATAGGATGTGAAATAGTTTTATTGCCATTCGAATATAAGTATAGTAATAATAATAATAATAATAATAATCTAACTATTATTGGTATATTTGCAGGTCCCTGGTAAAAAAACACTTGTTATCCTAATCATTTGTACTTTATCTAAAATTTTATTAATTTTTCTAAATTTCCCTCAAAAGGAAAAGCTATTTATTATTCTAGAGTTGGCGCATGAGCACTTCTCATTTCCCAATTTATTTTAATTAAATAGGGAAAATTAGTTTTAATTATAATTTTTGTTCTTTTTTATATAGATTTATGCAATTTATTTTAATTTTTTATAAAACGGTTCTAAAAACTAACAGTAATACTTTATAAGGAAATCATAAGAGGTTGTCATCTACTAGATCCGAGATGGAATGGATTATTTGTAATTATATGTTAGAAGGGTTATTTTCACCCTTTCAAGAATTGAACCCGTGTTCTAAAATTAGCAATACAGGCCAATTGACTGGGGGATGAAAACAAACTGTATCTGTATGAAAGATATTAATTTGCCGATGGTAATAGATTCAAATTTACTAGAAAATCATAAGATGGTGTCATCTATTAAATCCGATGGAATGGAATATTTTTAATTATATGTCAGAGGGGTTGTTTTTCACCCCCTCGGGAATCGAACCCGAGTGCCAGTAACAGCAATCCGGGCCACCTGGCTCACCTGCGGGATACGAACCTCTCTGACATATGCAAACGCGTAAAATATTTTACTCAAAGATTGTTATCTTAATTTGTAAAATTTCGCGATATAGTGATTCTATAGTGATCTGATTTTCTAGTAAACTGTATCTGTATAACATATAATCAAAAATAATCCATTCCATCTCGGATCTAGTTGATGACAGCCCGCTGTGATTTCTTTAGAAATTTAAAGTCTATATATACTTCTATCGGCAATATGAACTCTTATCAGTGGCAGAAGTACAATAGTACTTATAATACCGCTCGCAACGCGGGTGAAAGTGCAGAGAGTCGGTAGGACTCGAAATTTTTTGAATGCATTAAATTTTAATTTTACTAAAATCATCCCTAATTTATATTAGAATAAAAATACAATGCAAAAAAAAAAACAGTTTTTGTTCACCTTTACTTTCTCCAAATACAAAATAATAAAAATTTAATTGAAAAGATTCTGTTTTGCCGAGAGAAATCACTTCGGTTGTCCTCTGCTTGATGCAAATAAACATATATATATGTATATATTATTTAATTTATGTGTTTGAGAGTATAGTTTCGAAGGCTTGACCTTCATCTTCAGTCCTTTTAATTAGAAATATTTTATCTGTTATTTCTCATGGGTCAAATACCCGATTGGACTTGAGTAAATTGGTTTTGTCATAGGTAATAATAAGAAGCTCACTGAACAAACAAATTATAATCTCACAATAAAACGAATTTATCTAGGTAAATCCAATCGGGTATTTGAACCCATCAAAAAAATAAATCATATAAATATATACCGTGTAAGTGTTTTTATCTTGAGACAGTCTTATAACTCAAAACAGTGTATTTATTGGAAAAAAGTTTCAAATAAAAGTTTATTTATATCAGGAGGAAACTAAGCTATGCTATTGTTTGTCGACCCAGAACAAGCTTTCAAGGGTATTTCAAGTTCAACCTCTGTTTTCCAAATAGAACCCTATATTTTTCGTTACTTAATCCACAAAAAAAACTGAACAACTTTCATAAGAACTATTTTTTTGTACGACAACAAATATGAATCAATTAGATCTCAAAAAAATCTTAATAATTATTTTTAACAATTATTTAACTTAATTATCAAATAATAATGATTAAATTATTAATTATTAAATAAATAATTATTAAATCGAAAAGTCATAACAATGAAAATAAGTGTTTATAATGATATTAAAACTTTATTATACACAGTTTTAAGGGATTATTTTCTATTTACTAGAACTATTATGTAATATTTAAAATTCTTGAGTTTAAAAAAGTTTATTTCTCGTGTCAATCCTGTAGATAGTTATATTGTATTACCATAATATAAATGGAGTATTTTTTGTTGAAGACAGAATTGAAATGGTCTTAATTTATGCGGTGAATGTGGAAGAATTGTTATGGAGCTGCCATTGAAATGAATGCCGAGCGTTTTCCTGACAGGGATACACACTCACAAGCTAGATTTTATCGTGTTGTAAATATATTAAAAAAAAAAGAAAATGTAAAGGCTACGAGGAAACTGTAACAGACCAAAATAAGGAAATTGGAACTGGAATTCATCCAGAAGACTTGCAATTACACTCTGGAATGTCACAGACCATTATCGTAAAATTATTAAATTATTTATTTAATAATTAATTATTTAATCATTATTATTTGATAATTAAATTAAATAATTGTTGAAAATAATTATTACAAATTTTTTTTGAGATCTAATTGATTCTTGTATTTTATTTATTTGATGTCGTATAAAAAAATAGTTCTTATGAAAGTTGTTCAGATATTTTTGTGGATTAAGGAAAGGTAACGAAAAATATAGAGTTTCATTTAAAAAACAGAAGTTGACCTTGAAATACCATTGAAAGCCTGTTCTGCGGCAACAAACAATAGGGTAGTTTTCCCCCTGATATAAATAAAGTTTTATTTGAAACTTTTTCCATATAATGCACTGTTTTTGAGTTATAAGACTGTCTCAAGATAAAAAAAACTCACCCTGTATATATATGTTTATTTGAGTCAAGCAGAGAACAACCTCATTGATTTCTCTTTAAGAAGCAAACATCCCTAACGAAATGTAAAAAATATATAATTAAAAATTGTTCAAATTTAAATAAGAGTTTATCTCTACAAACTTGACTCATCTATACCTATACATTTTTCAAGAAAATTTAATTCTCTACAAAATCTTTTCAGAGAAAATTCTAGAGTAAAATTTTCTAAATTAAAAAGAACAAAAAATTAAAAATTTTATTTTTTTTCTATTCTAATAAAATGGGATATATTAGCACTAAAAATATATCCATTTGTTTTAAAAAGGAACATGTTTTATAGCTCAAATGGAATAAGCTGCTCATTCTGCACTTGTAACCCGTGTAAAAATTCGAATAGGCACCGTAAAGTAGATATTGGGCCCATATAGGGATAAATTAGGAATCCTAAGTTGGGGCTATATCAGGGGTGGGTAATCTGCTGTCTTCAGAACCATAAAAGTGCGGCCTTCTGGCCTGTTGTGACAAATGCCAAATTTTGTAAGATATAAGAAAATTTAAGTTAAGTTACAAATGAGATCGCAGATCACAGATGTGCACATAAGAACCAATTGAAGATCCAAACATCAATGATAGGACCCGATATCCCAATGCTGTCTCGACAAAAAGCAATCTCATTAGGGGAGGAAAAAATACCTAAATGATAAATTTCCTTACGTTATCTTTTTAATATGTTATAGTGTTATACATTTTCATGTAAATTTTGAATGTAACTTTGTTACGAATAACTATAAAATAACTTCAAAAATCAGGTCTATTCAAAACTGTTAAGTATTTGCGGCCTTTTTGCGAAATGGACATGGTCAATATGTGGCCTTTAAAATAAAAAAAGATTCCCCACCCCTGGCCAATACAGTTATATGTGAGGCGTTCAATTTTAGGATTTGATTCTATATTTTGGTATCTGTCAGTTGGTGAACAGCGCTAACTGGTGGTCAAAATAAAAACTAACACATGCGGGTCATATTTATTTTTATAAGTTTGTTGTTTACTATTTTACGCAATATTAAGTGCTTTAATTAAATATATCACAATTTTGAAAAATATCCTCGGCATAATTGATAGCTGTGTAGCTTACCCGTTTGTTTTAGTTATATTTTTGACCACGAGATCGCATATAGTGGCAAGAACCACTTAACAATAGCCCAATTTGAAATCAAGTACTGGGACAAATTATTTTCCAATATTGGGCCATTTTAGGCTAGATATCTTGGTCCTCTTCTCATAAGCGTGACATTACTACATAGACCCATGATTATTTTCTAGCTAGGCTTTACAATCAATGTTGTAAGCCTGTAATATAGGCCCAACTTCGAGCCTATTCAAAATTTCTACTCGGAGGAACATACGATTATATGTATCGTACTTTATTTAATATCTACTAATAAAATATTTTAATGTTAAAAACGAAAATCAGATAATATATTTTTTTCTCAGCAGCTAATACAAGAAGAATCTATTTATATTCTAAGAATATCTTTCTGGGCATTATGGAATATTCTTTGAATGACCTCACAATTTCAGTAAATATTCTAGGGATATTCTTAGAATAATACAATGTCCCCCCTAAACAATCCTCTCTTAGGGTGCAAATAAATTACTAGAGTAACTATAGGTAGAGAAGACTGTCCGCTAATCAAAGTGGGAGTGGCCACAAGTGCAGCTTAGTCCAATTATTTTGAAATGAGCGACATTTAAACAAGTCTACTTCATTCTGATTAGCGGACAGTCCACTCTAGCTAGTGCGTAGAGGGTAGTGTATTCGGGCCCATATATATTATACACCCAAGGATATTGCCGGAATATTCGTTTTAAAATTCTTCCGATATAATTATTCTAAAAATCTCCTAGTAATATAATAAATTTAATGGATATTCAGAGAATCTCTTCTGTTTGCTGGGGTCCTTATGGAATATGCATTATCGAATATTCTTTGAATGACCTCACAATTTCCGTAAATATTCTAGGGATATTCTTAGAATAATATAATGTCCCCCCTAAACCATCCTCTATAAGGGTGCAAATAAATTACTAGAGTAGGTAGAGAAGATTGTCCGCTAATCAAAATAGGCGTGGCCACAAGTGCAGCTTAGTCCAATAATTTTGAAATAAGCGATATTTAAGGCTACTTCATTCTGGTTAGCGTACAGTCCACTCTAGCTAGTGCGTAGAGGGCAGTGTATTCGGACCCATATATATTATACACTCAAGGATTTTGCCGGAATATTCATTTTAAAATTCTTCCGATATAATTATTCTAAAAATCTCCTAGTAATATAATAAATTTAATAGATATTCAGAGAATCTCTTGTGCTTGCTGGGGGTCCTTATTTTGTGAATAAATATTTTTTTAGTTTCAATCTAGATATAATACTATTTTAAAATGCTTATTATAATTAATTTTAAAAGCTATTGAAATGTTAAAATTTCAATTTTGATTCACTATAATCTTTAACATTTTTTTTTTTTTTAATTTTTTTTTATTTATATAAAAAAAAACGAAATTTTTTCTAATATTTGAATGATTTTTTTTATTTTCAAATTGAAACTTAATTCAAATTTCTAGTTTATTCTTATAATATCTAATATTTTCTAAAATGTTTACAATGTTTTTTTTTTTTACTTTATTTTTATTAATATTATTATAAAAAAATAAAATTTGTAGTTATGATTTTTTTTGTACTTTGTAACCAGATTGTGATAAAACTGTTACAATTCTACATTTTTTTTTTTATTGGTAGTTAGCTAGCTATCTAAAATCGCTGAATTTCTAGAAATAAAAAAAAGCCCAATAAAAGGGGATTTTTTTGAATTCTTCTTTCCTACTATTCCTACTATTATTAACTATCTAAAAGATATTTACATTAAGAATTTAGTTTATATATATATAAAACTATTTTTAAAATATGGTAAAGAAAAATTCGAATAATTTCAGGAATAGTAATTATTTGATTCTTATAATATTTTTTATAATCAAATAATTTCATTAAAAGCCCCCCTTTAATATTTATTTATTTTATTTCTGTGATAAAAATTCAGCGCGTTTAATTTATTTTAAAATTTATTTACCTATAATTTAAAGTGTTTTTTTTTTATTAATAATATCTAAGCTAATTTCATGAAAAATAGTTTTATTTTATTTTAAATCTTATAAATTAATTCGTTGTTAGTTTTTTATCGCTTTAATATATAGGTATGTATATATATATTTTTCATATTAACACAGCAGTTTTTAATTATTTATTTATTATTATTATTTTTTTTAATGAATATTCATTTATTTATTTTATTTTTTTATTAAATTTCTAATACTATTTATTCTACTAATTTTAGGTATATAATATATATAATTTTTCTTTAATTTTATATATTTTTTTATTGGTGAATAGACTAAACTACGAATAGTGCAAATTTCATTAAGTTTATTTATTTATGACACGTGGATTTGTTAAAATTTAGTAATAAATGATTTCAGTAGGGTATTAGTGAGTTTAAACATCAATAATGCGATACCCAAGCTTATTATTAGATTCCTATAGAGTTTAAACATTGATTTCAATGGGAATTGGTTATTATGATCACATGACCTACGACAAATAGCAGAAGCTATGATGCAGCCAATGAGAGAGATTTATTATGAACACATGATCAAGGGCCAATAGGTGGCGCGCGAACCCAACCAATGGTACAGTGCCGACACGTAGGCCCATCCGCCAATTTTAGTCGTATTTTAAGCTAAATAATATTAGGAAATTTAAGATAATATTATTATTAATTAAATAATTTTTAATAAGTGTAAAGAATGTGTTTAAATATTAACTTGATTAAATTTCCTAATATTTATCAATTTAAAATACTACTAAAAATGGCGGATGACCCTACGTGTCGTCACTGTCCTTATAGAGTAACTGTAACCAATGGTAGGGTTACTCCTCCCTCTAGGGCAAAATGCGGAACGTTCGTCCGCCATTGAAGGGATCATGGGCGTAGTTAGGAGAGGGGCAAGAGCGCCCCCCCTTACAAAACTCACTGCAACCCCCCACCCCTAGAAAAGACCAAAATCCAGATTTAGCAGCTATAGCTTATTCTATTCTTCTATTCAACAAGTGAGTTTCGTCAAAGTCACGTGACATATGACGTCCGGAGTCAACCAATGAGATAGGGTCCTTCAGACACATAACAAAGGTTTATCACGGTCACGTGACTTACATCTTATATAGGAGACTTTCAGGTGAATCCTTGTAATTTCTATTAAAGCGTCATTTATATTTTCTAGTAGGTATTAGAGGCGACTGTGTTTCACTGGTTAGAGTGTCAGGCCACGGGCCTGAAATACGCTGGTTCGAGACCGAGTCTCGGCAGATATTTGCAGTCACCTCCTCTTGGAAGCTATGGCAACCTACCAAGAGTATAATTGCCCAGTAACCTCTCCAAACTAGCCGTTGGGAACCGGCGTTAAAAATTAGGTCCCGTATATCTGTGTAAAAACAACTAAACACACTCAGTACAGATATATGTGGAGAGGAGCCAAAACGTCAGGGGGACCTGATATAGCACTTAAAGAAGAAGTAGGTATTACAATTTTATTATAAAAGAGAAATTAGTAACTTTAAAATTACCATAGAAAATCAGAGAGATGATCAACTACTAGATTTGAGATGTTATGGATTATTTTTATTACTTATGTCAGAAGAGTTGTTTCATTGAATCGAACCCAAACGCCAAAAAATATTTTGATATTCTCTGTATTAAAATTTTAAACATTAGGTATTTGGAAAATTTGCAAAAATTTTAGATGATGAAAATAAAATATCCAGAGCCCACTTTAATTTTAATCTATATATCTATATAAAGGGTGTTTCAAAATGGATGAGTGTTTTTGAAATGAGAATAATTCAGCTATTTTTTAACTTACAAAAATTTTTATTGCAAAAAATGAAAGCTTAGATATTATCATTTAATTGTGAAAAAGTGAAATTCATGAAAAAAATCATTTTTACTAAATGGTAATAAAAAATCGCTAGCATTCCCACAATGAACTGCTAACGTTGTGCAAGATCTCGTTCATTCAGTTGCTGGACAATCATAAGCTTTTGGGGGTGACATTGAAGGACTTGGTGTAAAATTCTGAAAACAGTCGAGCTTGTTTTCGGCCCTGGGCTTTCAATTACTGCTTTTCTCATCCCTTTCAACGGCAACTGGTGTTCTTACACTTAGGGTACGCCCTCGGGGTTTGAGAGAACTAATATCGGCATCGGCAATGAATCCCAAACCTATATATAAATTGAATCTCTATGTACTTTATAAAAATCTTTATTTCTAAACCGATTTAAATCAAATTTCGTACAGTTACATTTTAGAACCCAGTCGGCTTCCCTGGTATAGTGGTCAGCTTGTTTGGGTGGCAACCCGGTGGTCTCGGGTTCGATTCCCGGCTATACTCAGACACTTTTTCTGTAAGTATAGGTTCTGGAAAGAAAATTAAGTGGGAGATAAATTTAACCTAATTTATCGAACGGAGAATTTACCACTGCTCGAAGTCCCTAAAAACTTAGTAAATTGGATATTGGATTGTATCTAATTTTCTTAGATTTGGCTTGTGATCCCGGCTTCTTTCCTTCTACTCTGTTCTTTTCACGATGGAGGGGCCATCCCATACAGGCCTTTAGGGGATGCACCTTCTGGTGTATCTCCTTCTCACATCAATTTAATTAAAAAAAACAGTGGCGGTAGCATGCGCGGATCCAGGGGGGGCGACCCCCCCCCCAAGCATTGGAGATCATTATATGTTTATTTAATTTTTTTTTATAACATTAAATTTTAAAATTAAAGTTCTATGTGGGGGGGGCGTCTCTGACCCCCCCCCCCCCCGCTTGGACAATTCAATCGCGACACACTTCCGAGATCAAAAGTAGATCTTATATACCGGCGATCGCCCCCCCCCAAATCAGAGTTCTGGATCCGCACCTGGGCGGTAGTGGTACAAAAATCGACTGACAGAAATGTGCGGGTGGAGACCGGGGGGGGGGGCATCTTCTATCTTCTCTCTGATAAATTTAAAGAATCTATAATAATTGCTTCTGGTGACCACAAATTTCAAGGTAGATTGCTTATTTTTAAATTTTTAAATTAATACGTGTGGGTGGATGTCCAGGGGGAGGGGGAATCTAGTTAAACTAATAAAATGCTCAGGGCAATCAACATTTTGATGTTAAGAAACTCAACTTTTGTGTCATAAAAGAACTTAGGAAGGTACTTATTATACTCTAATAGTTATATATATTCTAAAAGCGATAATATTTTCAGAATAAGAAAATATATTCTGATATAATCAACTAAAAAAAATATTTGCATGCATAAAAATACAAAAAATATAATTTTTTTTTGTTTGGTCAATATGAATAATAATAATAATAATAATTCTTTAAGCGTAATTTAAAGACAAACGAATAATTGCACAAACGCCGCTGCTCTTTAATAATAATATATTATATTGTTTATTAAATATTAATCTAGACAAACGTTTGCGAAAACGTTCAATAGACCAGACTATCAATAATAGAATGTGTTAATCACTATTATTGATTGTCTAGAGGCCGTTTAAGTTTATGATGATGATGATGATGATACATTTTATTATTATTTTATATTTAGGTATGTATTTCTCAAACCAACACTTCTTTTATATTTATTTATATATTTTCACCAAAGATTGCGAAATTATATTTTATTTAGTTATAACTTAAGATATTTAATTAATTTCTAAGATTTTGTTCAAAATTAAATAAAAAAAATAAAAATATTCTAAGCCAGGATCTGTATATAGGTATGTAGAGTTGTGAAGTTTTGAAGAAAAGTTTTTTTCTCGCATATCTACCTAGATAACTTTTAATATATTATTTATTTATTATATAAAATAGTCTTAAGATGTTTGTAACAACGCTTCGGTAACATTTTTGTAAAAAAACAACTTTGCTACAAGTATTGAAAAGTTTTTGTTTTGCCGAGAGTAGCAGAGTTGTTGATTCACAAAGAGAAAAAAATAGGTTGTCCTCTGCCTGATGCAAATAAACATATATATGTGTATATGTTTATTTGCATCAAGCAGAGGACAACCTCTTTGTTTCTTTTTGCTACAAGTCTCAAATACAACTTAAAGCCTAAGAGCTTATAACATCACTGACCTAAGAAGATGAAAATGTTAAAATATCTTTCAAAACTTGCATTTTTTAACACTAGAACGCCCGGACTTTCAGATCCCCTAGAACGCCCGGATGCCGTCAATTTGACGACTTGCATTTTTCAACACTCAAACTAAATAAAATCATTCTGTTTCCTTTTATTTAATATTTTTTTATTTTTTTAATAATAAATATAATTCTATTATCAATTTATATATTAAAAATACATATTAATATATTACATTTTAATAATCATTATGATATAAAATGAAAAATTAACATGCTATATTTATGGAGTATTATCATTAAAAAAACCAGTAGTTCTATATTATATGTTATTATAATAAATAATATTGAAATAAAAATAAACAAATATACGAAAAAAACTCACGAGAAATTGAGAGAGAAACTTATTGTTGATAATTCTAAGGGCGGAACAAAAATGAAATGGCAAGACTAGGGGCTCCACATATATATACGGATTTCAAAACAGTAGGTTCCCTCGAAATGTTGTAAAATAATAAAGTGAATCATCAAAAGATAAAAAAAATTGACATAAAGAAACATAATTTTTTTATTTTACCCCAAGTTTTTCAAGAAAGATTGTAGATTAAAAAAAAAAGGCAGAACAAATCCGAGGGTCAAAAAGGATGGAAATGTTCCAAAAAAAGAATGGGAATTATTCGTACTTGAAAAATTAATTTAAAATATAAAAATTGGGGTAAAAAAGTGTTACCCTCAAATTGACGGCTTTTGGGCGTTCTTGGTAAATCCATAATTTTCTCCTAAATAAAAATTCATAGGGTGCTATTTTTTTTTATTAGAAAGCTATTCAAAAATGATTAAAAGTCAGCGAGTTTCAAAGTTCTAACTTAAATAGTAACGAAATGAAAGAGAAATGAAATGTGAAAACCGTCAAATTGACGGCTTCGGGCGTTCTAGTGTTAAATTTTTTAATTTTAATTATTCTTTTTTAGAGATGTTAGATATATGTATATTTAAAAATAACATACTTTATTGTTTTATTTATTATTTTATTGTTTTATTTATTAATTATTTATTATTTTCATTATATTTTTTTTTTTTTTTTGGCTTTTCGGCCTTTCTAGCCATAAGCCTAATTACGATACTAGTTATATATTTTTTTTAAAAATTTGTCTCTACCCCGGGGGTCAGATTTTAGCTGGATGCCTCGAGTCGGATTCGAACCCGGGTCCCCTGGTTAGCTCGCTGTCACGCTACCGCCTAGCCTATCTGACCCCCCAATTATAATATTATTTCATTATCTGTGATACTATTTAATTGTTTGTATTTATTTATTGTTTATTTGTTGATTGTTGTATATTTGATTGTACACAATTTTATAATTGTTATGCCTAATTTATATTTGGCTGTGAAAATTTTAGACTCTTGGTAGACTGGTTACAAGGGAATTCATTCCGAGACCATTAAGAGGAGAAAAAAATAAATAAATAAACAAAACATAACATAAATATATATCTCCAAAAAAATAATTAAAAGTATTTGTAAAAATAATACAAGCTTTGAAAGATATTTTAACATCTTTGAAATAATCACCTCCATTGGAATTTTTTGTTTATTCATGTTTAAATTAGGCCCTATTTCTGACAAAAACCAACCCTATTTATTAAATAATATTCTTTGATTATGCATATATGACATTTATGACAGCGACCCAATTGCATTAGTTTCAATTTCTACCACATGGCGGCAACACCGTACTTACCATTTACCAATAGTCTATTCACCCGAAATATCACGAGATATTTATCTAAATATTTTTTTCTTTAATGTGAAACACCACCAACTTCAAACTCACTATAATTTGATGTAAACATAAGCTTTTCAAATTTATTTTTACCAGCGAGCTACTTTATATCATTAAATTAAAACTGAGTGTTAATAATTTTTTATTTTTCTAATTAAATATTTAGAATCTATTATATATAAATGAAAAATAATTCATTCATTCACTTAAAAAAAAAAAAAATAGCGGTGTTTTTCTTTTATATATAAATATATTATATTATACTAAAAGTTTTTCAAGTAGGAGCGAAAAAAAAATTCACTTTCAAACAAACAAACCCTAAATGTAAATGCATAAGGATTAAAAATAAAAAATAAATAAATAAATATAATCATGTTATATATTTAAATTCATAAAAACTTAAAAAGAAAATGCACGAGCATATCTATCGTATAATATATAAATAGCTCGTTATACATATACCTACTTGTTAAAATGCTTACAAAAAAAAAAAAAATTGCAAAAATACTTAATTCTAAATTGCTTAGAAATCTTTCACCATGTTTTTTTTTTACCCTAGAGGAAGCCCATTTGTCCTCCCCTATAATAAAAAAATCCCCTCAAACAGAATAAATTAATGCTAAATGAAGAGTTTTTTTATTTTATGGTTTAAAAAAGAGAAGACCCTGTATATATATAGTCGTGCAGAATATACAAAACTCATCCTCAATTCCAATTCATTAAATCCGCTTATCGATTTATCTTTTGTACAACATTTTTTTTCTTATATATATATATGTATATATATTGTTTTTTTTATTATATTTAATGATAACAGAAAAGACAAACCAACAATAATTCCCTAAAAAAGATGAAATATAGGTATCACCCATTATGTGTTTTTTTTACTCATGTCACATGATCAATAAGGATTTTGTTTCTTGTTTTAAAAAGAAATGCTTTCTTGCTAAGCGCAAGCTTTGTCAATGCGGCTTTGTTCAAGGAAAACAAGTGTATCGCTAATTTATTTATTCCCCTATATATATATAATATAATTTACATAGTTGTGTAACAACAGATTTTACATTATTTTGTGTACGGGGGCATTCCACACCAAATCGGACAGTTTGAAAATTTGTAATTTTTGATTTGCTTGATTTTTTGAAATTTTTGTGTAATTTATGAAAAAGGCTTCTAGGAGAACTTTTTCTACAAACAGTTCAAAAGGAAGGTTTTTTAGTTTTTTTGTGCTTATAACTTCGTGAAAAATGGACCAAATTAGACGACCATTTTTTTCTTAAAAATTTTCGTTTTTTTTTTTTTGATTTTTTTGAAATTTTTGTCTAATTTATGAAAAAGGCTCCTACCCGACTAGAAATTTTATTGTAAGGCCTTCCGGGAATCCACTGGGTTTCCCAGTTGGGACCCTTCATTGGGGTGTAACGCAAACCCTACTTGGGGTCCAACTGGGCAATCCCAATAGTGTTCCATTTGGGAATCCCAATCAAAACCCAGTTGGGTAATACCTTTAAATTTTATTGTAAGCCTTTCCGGGAACCCATTGGATTTCCTAATTGGGACCCTTCAATGGGCTGTGAAAGTGGTTATCCCAACAAATTCCTAATCAGATCCCAGTTGGGATAGCATTACTGGGCATGACATATCAGTACCCAATTGAGTCCCAATAATACATTGGGTCAATTTCTAGTCGGATAGGAGAACTTTTTCGACAAAGAGTTCAAAAGGAATGTTTTTTTAGGATTTTTTTGCCCATAACTTCGTGAAAAATGGACCAAATTAGACGACCATTTTTTTTTCTCAAAATTTTCGTTTTATTTTGATTTTTGGAAATTTTTGTGTAATTTATGATAAAGGCTTCTAGGAGAACTTTTTTGACAAACAGTTCAAAAGGAAGGGTTTTTTTAGTTTTTTTTTGCCCATAACTTCGTGAAAAAAGGTACCAAATTAGACGACCATTTTTTTTTCTCAAAATTTTCGTTTTATTTTGATTTTTGGAAATTTTTGTGTAATTTATGATAAAGGCTTCTAGGAGAACTTTTTTGACAAACAGTTCAAAAGGAAGGTTTTTTTTTTTTTTGCCCATAACTTCGTGAAAAAAGGTACCAAATTAGACGACCATTTTTTTTTAAATTTTCTTTTTTTTGTGTATATTTTTCAGAAAAAAAATATGAAAAAATTGTTTAAAGTGTTCTTAAGACTCAATTTTTTTTTTGTTCAAAAATTTAAATATATAATTTTTGTGAAACATAAAATAAATTATTAAGAAAAATTCTAAATTTAAGGTCAAAATTTCAAAGATTTTAGTAGAAATAATTTTATATTGCTTGCGAGGAAGGATTTTTATCTCAAAGGTTAGATCAACTACCCGGGACGCATGTTTTGATGCTCAGGTTCAAATCCTGAAGGGATAAACCCCCTCTGACAAGCAATATAAAATTATTTCTACCAAAATCTTTGAAATTTTGACCCTAAATTTAGAATCTTTCTTAATAATATATTCTGGTTTTAGTCATATAGTTAATTTTTTTAAAAATTTACCATTTAATTTTCATAAGAAGATAGGTACTTACTTAATTCTTTTATTTATTAAAATAAATTTTTTTTTTGAAAAAATTTTATCTCAAATTTTTATTAATATTTAACAATTTTTAAGATAGGTTTGATCATCGTTGGATCTTGACAATTATTATTTTTTTTAGGCTAAACATTTTTTAAAAATTAAAAAATATAGTAATTGTCAAAATCCCACGATTAAACCTGTCTTAAAAATGGTTAAAAATAGATAGAAGTTTTAGATAAAAAACCGAGAGTAACAACAACACTTTTAATAACTTTTCCGTATTTTTCTCTGAAAGCACACAGACAAAAAAAAAATAAAGTAAAAAAAAAAGGAAAATATTGAAAAAAATCGTCTAATTTGGTTCCATTTTTCCAGAAATTATGGCCAAAAAAAAAAAAAAAAACGTTCTTTTGAATGGTTTGTCAAAAAAGTTTGAAAATTCTTCAAGAAGATTTTTTTTCATAAAGTACACAAAAAATGTCAAAAAAATCAAGCAAATCAAAAATTAAAATTTTTCCAACTGTCCGATTTGGTGTGGAATTCCCCCGTATATAATATCACTGGATGACTCGATTAACGGTGAAAAAAATGAAGCCATATTAGTTGTAGTTAAAATTAAGTAATATTTTTTTTACGTTTAAATATAGTAAATAGAATATTTTGTAAATGTTTGAACGTTTTATAGATATGCAAGTAATAGGGCCAAAGGTGGTTGAATATATAAGCGAACCAGGTGAGTGAATCATAATAAAAGATGTGGTTGAGTAAATAAACAATAATTGAATATAAATTAAGGGAGTTCGGGACAGCTTATCTATATCTGGTTGATCTTCGAAATTTTTTTTTGTATTTCTACAGAGTGACAACGCCTGCCTACTAAATTTTTTAATTAAAAAATTGTTAATACTGAGGTTAATTTGCAATAAAAATCTTTATTTTTATAATATTAATAAAAAGAATATTGAGATAAATTTTTTCTCATTATAAAAACATTTGTTTAACACTAAAACGATTTCAAGAAATAGAGTTGGAATTCTACACTAGTGATGCTTTTGTTATATTCTGTTGGCTGCAAATAACTTTTTATTTTTTACATTTATGAATAACTAATTAACTAGACTGTTAAATCTATTGAAAAATGTATCATTCGATTCATAAAAGTTGAATCATTGATCTGTATAAATTTGTTGAAAATGGTATAAATTTGTATAGAAGTTTTAGCCCTTTTAAAAGCTCGGTCCATTTAGAAGTTATAGCCCTTTTATTTATTTCCATGTTAAAAGGACAATTTTCAATAATTTATTTCTCGGTAATGGGACAGACGATCTACTTCAAGTTTCGGGAATAAATATTTAATACATCAATGATTCGATGGTAAAAATTTGAGAATTCTCTTATAAAAATGATCAACAGTCACGAACCCCCTTAAAAGTAACAGGTGGATGAATATAAGGGAGTGAATCATAATAAAACACGTGGTTGAATAAATAAACCAAAATTGAAAATAATTATATTGCTTATAAAAGTACCTACTTCAGGGTATTCTAAAAACATACAATAATAATTACACTGATCAACTTCCCCTTAAACCTAACAATGGATTCCAGTAGAGTTCTATACCCTGATTATCATGCCATTTCCCGAATTTTCACAGCATCGCAGAGTTTTGTGATATTATCGGTCAAAATGACGAAAAATGCCATTTTGGCCTATTTTCGAGTCCCATTAGATTTTAAACAGCAATATTTGAAATCAAAATATTTTATTGACGTAATAGAAAACAACTTCCTCTTTGATTTTCAATTTACCAAATATTTTTAGCTCAATTAGAATTCGAGTTATAAGTAAAAAACAAAAACTACGTGATTATAAAGGATAAGAAGCATAGATAAAAACATATGGTCTTAGTCTTTTAGCCATAACTCGAGTTCTAATTAAGCCAAAAACAAGTGGTAATTCGAAAATCAAAGAGGAAGCTGTTTTCTATTAAGTCAATAAAATATTTTGATTTCAAATATTGCTGTTAAATATTTAATGGGACTCGAAAATATGGTCATTTTGACTGCTAATATCTCAAAACTCTGGCGTGTTGTAAAAAATCGGAAAATGGCATGATAATGAACGTATAAAACTCTACTGGAATCCATTGTTAGGTTTACGGGGATAAATTTTTGTTTAATTTTTGTCGAGCAGTGTTATTTAGTGATATTCCTATGGCTAATATGACGTCACTGACTTCACTATTAATTCCCAGATACAAATCCATGATTTATGTTAATTTTTTATTTAATTTGTACTTTATAAAATAATTTTTAAAGCCGCCTGACAAAGCTGAATTAGTTTTTTATTTGCCCCTCATTTTATATTTATTATTTCTATATTATTATATCACCTTCTTCTTCTTTTTTTCTCAATTCATCCATTCAAAATATTTTTATTTTTATTTTACACTCACATACTTGAAGATAGAAAGAGATAGAGAGAAATCGAGTATTTAGTGATAAAAGAATTGTCTGTATGTATGTGTGTGTCTGTTAAGTATTTGAAGTTAATTTAACTTCAAATTTATTTATTTTTTATTGCGTAATATTTATTTATATATTTATATATGTATATTATTAATATAATTAAGGGATAAAATAATAAATGCATATATCAGGGACAGGGATGGATGGGTTGATTGGAAATAAGTGGGTGGGTGGGTGGGTGGATCCCAGGAAGAGAATTTAACAGAACAATTTGCTAGCTAGATGCTTAAGCCATGTGCAAAGATCACCTCTTCCAAATGTCGAATATGGTTCTTGTGATGGCGGCGAGAATCACGATTACAGTCACGGCTGATGAGGAAGAGCAGTGGCGCACCGCAGAACTCGCCTCCAGGCACTGACCTAGGGGGCAAAAATCATCAACATTTAAATTATCTACCAGGTTTCGAATATACACTGCCGGCCAAAAAAACGTAGCACTTAGTTTTTTTTTAAAAATAACTAATAAAAAATAAATTTTTATAATTCTTCTAACTGACATGACAAAGAACAATTGACCTATCAATGAGAAGTGTTTTGACCGCGCTCTACTTGAAAAAGATATTTTATCACGAGACTATTGCGGATTATGCTATTAAAGTCTGTGGAGTCTTAAATCTGGACCAGGAGAGAAAAAAGATGTGATCCACTTAGCTACAATCCAACGTCATTTTGCGTATAGCCCGCTAGACATTCGGATGGATCAGCTAAGTGGATCACATCTTTCTCTGGTCCAGATTTAAGACTCCACAGACTTTAATAGCATAATCCGCAATAGTCTCGTGATAAAATATCTTTTTCAAATAAAGCGCGGTCAAAACACTTCTCATTGATAGGTCAATTATTCTTTGTCATATCAGTTAGAAAAATTATAAAAATTTATTTAAGATCATTATTTCAAGTTAGAAATATATAAGTTCAAATATTATTTTCACTCAATATTTGACAAAAATTCCCTACAGTTGATTCGTGATTGAATCAAATGTAGAAAACATTCGGTTTACTAATAAAATGTATTTTTAATGCAATGAAATTGAATAAGGTCTATTCTTTAAGCAAAAACGTTAACTTTTAACATCCGACTTCAGCGTTAATTCATTTTAACACCTCCTTACCTAAAATTGCTATTCTGTAAGCAAAAACATTAACTCCAAAGCGTTAATATTTAGCAAAAAAGTGTTAAAAATTAAAGTCATGTCAGAGGGTGCAGTTAAAATTTTAATTCCATATTTAAATAAGCTGACTTGTTCTGATGTGGCCATCCACTTGACTTTACCATACAACCTGGCCCCTCATTTATATTTAATATTTAATAAAATTATTTATATTAATGTAGGGGGGATTAGTTTTTGCATTTTTAGACTTCTGGGGGTCCACTGATTATTTATACAAAATTTGGTTGAGTTTGCTCAAATGGCCTAGATTTTAAATTTTTAACCCCTCTCCACCCCACTTAATTTTGGGTCGATATGCACCAAAATCTCGTTTTTGAGATATTTCGAAAAAAAGTCTTTAATCTAAAAACCAAAAAGTAAGGCTATGATTTTGACAGCTTTGAGTTAAAAACAATACATTTCAAATCCATTTGATCTGTGACAGAAACATTAATACCACAATGATAAATAAACTTTTATTATATATGTATTATTTTTATTTATTTATGGTTTATAAAATAAATTTGTTTGGATAAAATATATAACATACATAAAAGTTTTTGACGTGACAACGTCTTATAATTCGATGAAGCCGGCTGCACTCTCGAAAAAACATGACTCATCTGAGGCGTTACATTTAAGGCTTGAAGTGCAAGCGAGAGCGCGGAACGAGCAAGGAGCTAAGGAGGAACAGCTAGGCTAGAAAAGCAGGAGTGGGGGTGTCTCCAGTCAAGACAGGCATTTCCCCTCCAGCCGCCATCGTGTGAAGGGCACAAAACCTTCTCTTCCCATCTGAACGTATGTTAATAGTATCCATCTTTAAGACAGTTCTTTTTATTATTAACAGTGATAAAAAACAAGTTTGATTTTCTTTATATATTTTTTGTTTTTTATTAAAAGTGTGTGTAGGAAAGCCGAATCAATTATTAGAGAGGCGTTAAATGACAGTGGAGGAAAATTTATGAAAAAAAAATACAATGAAATATATTTGACTAATTCTTTAATGATGGACTTTAATGAATCACACTCGAATATTTTCTCTTCATTAAATAACCATATTTTAAATAATCTCCCAATGGAAAACCATATAGTATTACTAATTAAAAGTATTTCAAAATATTATTTTAAAATAAGATTACACTATATAACAAAAAGAGTTATGTAGACAAAAGTAAATCGAAAAGAATATTTTTTAACAAGTTAACCCATTTTCAAGGATATTAAATATAATTAATCGTTTCAACTTTTTCTTACAATCGTACCTGATTTAAAAACTATATTTTTGGTATTTCTATAATATATATTTAAATTTTTTTATTAGTTTTATAACTTAATTAATTCTTAATCTTTGAATTGTGTAAAAAACATTGGTTTAATAAATAAATAAAAAATCGGTTGTCTGTAAAGTCGGTTTACTGACGATAGTTGAACGTGACAACGTCATAAGAAAATACTGATGGAATGGTATTTTCTTATGACGTTTGTCACGTTCAACTATCGTAAGTAAACTCGACTTTACAGACAACCGATTTTTTATTATACAAAATATATTTAAATATTTAAAAATAATAATTAAAAAAAACAGAATTATCATTAGATGGGGCCAAAAATAAAAATTGAATTGCTTAACTAGTCTAGCTATGTGGGTATTTTTGGTGATTTTTCTCTTTATTAGCTGTTCTTTTTTTATTAAAAATAGCTGAGATACTAGATTGAGAATAACAAATCAAACTATCGCGCGCTATCGAGGAGTGTAAAAATATTGTAAAAACTGGAACAAGCAGAAAACGTAGCTATCTTCATAATGGATCTTTAACACCTAGTGTTTAAAAGTAAAATGTTAACGTTGCTGTTAAAACTTGGTTTAGAGAATAGCATTTTTTAACGCTAGTGTTATTACTTTACTTTTTAACGTCTGGTTTTAGAGAATAGACCTGCATATGATATATTTTCAACCTTTCTTAACAAGTGTAACATAAATTTAAAACATTATATTTTAAAACTACAATTTAAATGAAATAAAAGCGGATAATTTGATATTTATCAATTTTTGATGAAATTGAATATCCTTATTATAATCTTTCAATCCCTGTTTTTCTGTTTTTGATAATATGCTTGAAATCTATTATTTGAGTGTCTTTTCGACTAAATATATCAAAATTATGCCGCTTAGCATCACAGATTGTGCGAAAGCCGTTGCGTTATTCGAGGATTTTAGCTTTAGAAATATTTTTTTTAATTACCTATCTAGTCAAAATATGGAAATATTTTTTTTAATATTCTTTTTGCTCATTTTATCTAAAAATTATCAAATGTCCGGTTTTCTTTGTTGTGGAGGATACACTCAGAGTATATTCCAATGGACTTTATTTAGTAAAGCTAAAAATGAAATGAGGAATTACTTGCGTATTTAACATACTAAGAATCACTGTCCATTAACAATGAAAATGTTTTGGGCTCAAAAATAGCTGATTGTTATGTATTTCCACCTTGTTTTGGAGATATTATCGGTCAAAACGACGAAAAAGGCATTTTCACCTTATTTTCAAGTACCAATTAGATATGAAACAGCAATATTTGAAATCAAAATATTTTATTGACGTAATAAAAAACAGTTTGCTCTTTGATTTTCAAATTACCATTTCTTTTTAGCTCAGTTAGAATTCGAGTTATAACTAAAAAACTAAAACTACGTGATTATAAAGGATAATGAACATAAATTGAAAGTTTCTTTTTGCCGAGAGTAGCAGAATTTTTATAAATTGAAGAAGACAATAAAAGAGTGTGTCTTCTGCGGGAATTTTTTTTACTTTTTTATTGTCTCCTTCGATAATGAACATAGATAAAAACATATGGTCTTAGTTTTTTAGTTATAACTCGAGTTCTAACTTGAGCTAAAACAAGTGGTAATTTGAAAATCAAAGAGGAAGTTGTTTTATATTACGTCAAAATATTTTGATTTTATATATTGCTGTTTAATATCTAATGGATCTCGAAAATAAGGTCAAAACGGCCTTTTTCGTCGTTTTGACCGATAATATCTCAAAACTCTGACCTGTTGTAAAAAATCAGAAAATTGCATGAGAATCAGCGTAGAAAACTCTACACTGAAAAAACAATTTCTTTATAATAAATATATTGATAGAGTTGAGCAATTTTAATGAGCTCTTATTTATTCCAAAGACATTTGATTAATAATCAAGATATATCGAAATCATTCCAAATATGACCAAATTTTTATCTAATTCAACCAAATGAATAATTAAAATATTAAATATTTATATAAGTCATTTGATTAAATATAGATTCTACAACAAATGAATATACTCATCTTCTAGTTAGAAATAATATATTTATTATAAATAAAAAATATTCAAGTTTGTATCATTTCTTGTCGTAATTACGTATTATTCCATTCAAATACACAACTATTAAATTTGAATATTCTACTATTTTACTCAAATAAGAATATTTTTCATAATTTTTCTTATTGGTGCTTGGTTCAAATAGCGGCATCTTAACTATTAATATATCTAGAGTTGCTCCAAAAATATTAGAATACTTAAAATACGTATATCATTTATTCATATTAAACAGAGATCGATTTCGCCATAATTAATTTCACCCTCTATTTATATCAAATATAATTTATTAACTATAAATATATCGTTTTTCAGTGTACTGGAATCTATTGTTACGTTTATGTATTCAAATTTTTGTTTAATTTTTGTTGCGGAAAATTTATTATTTCAAAGGCAAATTCAAATTGAAAAAGTGAAGCTCTCTAGCAGAGGGGTAAGCTATATTAGTCGAAAAGCTAAAGCCCCTGTTGACTGGGGGGGGTAGAATAGCTTTTAGCGTTATCAAATTGATTAATTCCTGGCCTGGTTAGAGAGAATAGATAGACTCGTCTATCATTTGATAGTTTTTAATTTTTAATTGGAATTGAAAACGCCAAAAGTGAAGAAGGCAGGGGTTGGAGGGTTATTCCAAGTGCAGACAGGCTGGCTGATCAATAGATATATAAAATGGAATAGTTGAAACCAATAGAAAATGAAATATTAATAAAAAAGGAGAGGGGGATATGATAAATGAACATTGAAGAAGAGACAATAGAAAAGGAGAAATCCTTAAATCCTCTTTTCTTTAGATAATGTTATTCAAATCTATTGAATTGTGTCTTTGGGTTCATCAAATAAAGTACGACGAGTTTTAGAGGCAGGAGGGGAAGCCCCTGGCTTAGTTAAAGTACGAAAAGGGAGGTGGGGAGGGGCAAAGTAACTATCAATTAAGTTATTTGTTAACTCCTAATTCCACTTATTGAATACAAGGGATCTCTCTGTTAAAGAGATCAAACAAGTGTTAATACCCCCCCCCCACCCCCCACGACCGCAAAGGAGATTAATCTTTTTAGTTCGAACAAGTTATTGAACGAGGCTAAGATAAATAAATACTAAATGAAAAACTACCGTCTAGACAACGCGACGTTTAATTATATTATTATTTAGAAGAATTTTAATAGAACATTTTATATATTTAAAATTAATAATATTAGCTATATCTACTCTTACTAAAAGAACAAAAAATTGTATATATATATATATATATATATATATATATATATATATATATATATATATATATATATATATATATATATATATATTCGTTTATATATTTGTATCTTAGTTCTATTTTAAAAACGGCTCTAAACAAATTCTCTTAACAAATTTTAAGATTCAGAAAGCGATCTGGCTAGGTCTGGACCTCGACAAATTTAATCTTAATTGATCTTTTCTTAATTAAAGTAATTATTGACAGATGAAAATCTCAATAAAAAAGTT